>ML793974.1:119939-140947 GCA_009831015.1 Picea engelmannii | reverse complement strand
AGGAACAACAGAGACCAAGGAAGCGATTATAAGGTACATATCTTCTTCTCACTTCCAATTTAATTCAATAGTTAGATCTAGGGAAAGCGGTATATTCTGTCCTGTTTTGTTCTAGATACCAGGTGGATCTAGGGAGATCGGTTTGTGTCCGCACTTACGGATTTATCCTATAACAGTTTTGGTAAACCCAGAACAAAATCCATGCTGATAGAATCCCAAGGTCTATTTGGGATAGGTAAAGGCCTATACAATCATGTGTTTTGACTCCCCCCCTTTGCATGCTGATAGATCCTTCACTTCTCCACAAATTTCTTTACATCATTCTTTATTCCTGACCAATAATAAAAATTACTTACCTGAGCATATGTCTTGTCCTGACCAAAGTGTCCTGACAACCCTCCACTATGATTTTCCTTTATCAATTTTTCCCTCATGGAACACTTAGGTATGAATATCTTATTGTTTTTGAACAAAAAACCTTCTTCTAGCATGTAGTCTAACCATTTATCTCTATTGTGGGAAACAAGGTTCTCACAAGCTACATAAAATTCCTGAAAATAGGCATCCTCTTTATACATTCCTACCAATTCATCAAATCCTAAAGTGTTGAATCTAACTTCTTGTAAAATTAAATTTACTTTGCTCAAAGCATCAACAAATCTATTATATTTTCCACTTATATGTTTGATCACAAAAGTGAAACCTTGCATAAATTAAAACCATTTAGCATGTCTTTGGTTCAACTTGTGTTGACTACTTATAAACTGCAATGCATGATTATCTGTATATAAAATGAATTCCTTAGGCATTAAATAATTCCTCCACTTCTTAAGTGCTTGAACAACTGCACAAAACTCTTTACCATATGAAGAATATTTATATTTTTCGTCATTCAAATTTTCACTAAGTATGCAATTGGTCTATGCTCCTGACTCAATAAATCCTCTATTACTGTCCCACTAGCATTAGTTTCAATTTGGAAAGTTTTATCAAAACTTGGTAAAGCCAAAAAATGTTTTTCAGTGATATTTTCTTCAATAATTTAAAACTCCTATTAGTTGCTTCAGTCCATTTAAATGGTTGCCTACTCTCTTTGACAGTCTCAACTATGGGTGCACAAATCTGACTGAAAATTCTAATAAATTTCCTATAAAAACTTGCAACACCATGAAATCTTCTTACCCCATAGACGCTTCTTGGAGTTGGCCAATCAAGAGTTTCATGTACCTTTTCTAGATTCATCTTCAAGCCCTCTTCAGAGACTAAAAATCCCAGATATATCAACTCCTTCTTCATGAAACTACACTTCTTCAAATTTATCATCAATTTCTCCTTCAACAGTTTACTCAAAACCATCTTAAGATGTTTCAAATGCTCCTCTTTAGTCTGACTGTAAATCAGAATGTCATCAAGATAAACAATAACGAATTTCCCAATGTATTATTTCAACACTTCATTCATTAATCTCATGAATGTACATGGTGCATTTGAGAGCCCAAAAGGCATCACCAACCACTCATACAAACCATTGTTTGTTTTAAATGCAGTCTTCCATTCATCCCCCTATCTAATCATTATGTGAAGATAACCACCTTTTAAATCTATTATTGAAAAGTATCTTGAACCAGATAAACAATCCATCAAATCATCAATTCGGGGTAAGGGAAACCTATACCTGATAGTAATTTTGTTTATATCCCTGGAGTCAGTACACATGCACCATTATCCATCCATTTTTGGGCTAAGTATTGTTGGTACTGCACATGGACTCAAGCTTTCCTTCACCAGTCCTTTATCCAACAATTCCTGCACCTGTTTCTTAATTTCCTCATTTTCTTGAGGGGTCAATCTATACACTGCTTTGTTAGGAAAACTTGCTCCAGGTATCAGATAAAGATGATGACTGATACTTCTCATAGGTGGTAATGCAGTAGGAAGTTCATATACTATAATATCAACAAACTCATCAAGCATACCTTGAACTTCTTCAGGTAGATCATTTAAATTTGTAGTTGTTGGCACAGGGGTAGACCTAGGGTTCAACGCTTCAACAACGCACCAAAAAAACCCTAACTACCGGCCCTTTCAGAAACACCTACAAAGTATATGAAGTCTCACCCGAGGTAGAGGCAGGGGGGTTACAGGACTCAGGTGTCTACAACCAGGCTGGGACACAGATATGTGATTAAAACACTTAACAGAACACTTAGAAAACAATATGCATTAGTTCATAAGCCTCATTCACCTTGCAGATTAAACCCTAAATATAGATCAACGCAGTAACAATAAAGATCAAACACTTCTAGTTGCTTAGCACAGAGAATTAACTCAGATCTAGTATTCATTCAACATCAATAAAGAACTAAGAATCCATAGACCTATCTATCATACATAAATATCAATGCACCAAGCACATAAACATCATAAACAAAATCAACAACATCGCACAAAGCACATAGAACACAGGATATACGTGGTTCACCCCAGTGTGGGGCTACGCCCACCAACTTCTTCTTCTTCTTTATTAGTCTTCAATCTTCTTACATTCATCTGCTCCTGTGCACAAAGCCATAGAGACAAACTTATCACTGGATAAGTGATTTGTGCACAACACACTAGATCCACCTTCCCCAAAACCAGGTCAAGGCACAGAGCCAACTCCTTATCAACACAAAGCCTTACATAGTCTGTCTTCACAGAGCACTTACATCACTTGCACTAAGCTTCTACTACTTTTACATCGCTTAGCTACTTATTTATACAATTACAAAAAGGCCTAAACATGGGTAAACCCATGGGATGACATCCCATAACCCATTACATAAACCCTAAAACCCTTTGTTGGGTCCACAAGGCCATAAAATGAGTGAGATCCCATGATCTTCACTCCACCTGGGCACTCCATATTTAACCAGCATGTTGAAGTCCCAAGAGTGGTTAAACATGACCAATGTTTCCTCAAAACTTAGTCAAGGGCCAACAAGCCCCCAACACTCACCTGTGACTCGTCCCGAGTCACTCAGATCTGGACAGTGCTGCTTCGAAGGCCTCGAGCTTAGCTCGAGCTGCCTCGACCTACTACTTCACCAGAGCTTCCTTCTCAAAGAAATTATGAATCACTTTTTTCATGACAGGCCATTCCAGGTGTTGTTCCATTGTCACAACCACTTGGTCTAGCTATGAGCCTTGTCCTTCAATCTCTTCAAAACTCGTTTAGGATTCATCTTGCACCGATTGAGTCTCTACATAACCTCCATGACTTTGTTCTGGATGGCAGTGATCTGCTGCTGGACTATGCGCTACTCATGTGATCTTTTCATCTTCTCAACTGCAGTGAGTATCTTCATTTGCGCTTGCACGATGGATGCTTTCTGCTTCGCCTCATGTAGTTATGCTTCCAGTTTCCTCAGCTCCGGATCTTCTGAGAGCCTCTCATAGGTTTTCACACTTCGATCACTCTGTTTCTTACACTCTAAGGTGAGTGCCCTGATTCTTTCTACTGCGTTCTTGACGATTTCTTCCCTCTGATCGCGCACTTCTTGAAAATTGATCGACACTGGTTGGATCTCTAGCTCTATTACTCTTTCTTGAAGCTGTTGAATGGCCTCAATGAGATTCCCCACTTCTATCTCGACTGAACCTTCTTCCTCATGTGTCAAGCCCGACACAGAGCGAAGTTCTTTAGTCACTGCCTCTTTGAACACAGTCTGCTCTGTGAGCAACTGGTCTTTTTCTTTCTGCATATTCACATTGTCCTCCTCATACATCGCCCAAATTTCATCTTTCTCCTTCTACGTAGCCCCAAGTTTCTCTAAGATCAACTCCTTTTCTTACTTCAAGGATTCTGTATCCTGCTCCTTTTCTTCTTGGACTCGATGAAGTCGAGCCTCTATTGCATCTTCTAGCCTTCGTAATTGGGCAGGCTCATCCCCCAATTCTGCAATCTTCGACGAAGAAGGTGCAGTAGGTATTACACGACTCGAATAGATGGCTTGTTGTATCTCCTTCAGTTCCTTCTCGATTCTATCATAAATCGTCTCCCACTTTGCTCCATGTCTCTGCAAGATATCTTTTGAATAATCCTCCACGACTGCAATGATGAGATCGACATCATCCACTGTGAGCACATTCTTCAACTGGGGTTTATTGGCATGGGTTTTCTTTCTTTCTGAGGGTTTCTACAGATAAACCTTCCTCTTCTTTGATGTTTAAGCCTCGGTAAGGGGATCCTTTGGCGGTCTAACTTCACCTTTGTCTTACTTTTCTCCTTCTTTCCTTCCTTATTCTTGGTCCACTTCATCTCCTCCTCCTCTTGTAGGTTATTCAAGCCTACTCTCCTCTGAGGCATTGTCCTCCTCATCAGTTTCTATGTTCTGCACTTCCTCCTTTTTCTTCTTTTTCTTCGCACTAGTCTATCCATCAATGCACATCCATCCATTATGGTGCGGTCTCAACAGTCCAATGGTAGTCTTTCCGTCAATAATTATGTTTCTAGTCATTCCAGAGCGTTATTTTAATGGTTGGGGCACCTCCAACGGTCATATAGCTTTGCCATGGTGAAGTCCCATTCTACGTAGTTCTGTTATTCTGGCAAGGTTTAGAGTTTGCAAGCCTACCTCCTGGGAAGTCTTCCTTCTATTCTCTATAGCTTCCTATAGTTTCTCTAGCTTAGCTTTCTTCTTATTGATCTTCCTGGACTTCTTTCCTATGATTTGAGCTTCTCTTACAGCTTCTAGGACCCTATTTCCATTTGTATTCTTATCTTCTCCTAGTAAAGTGACTTCGCACTACTGATGTTGTTTCAAAGGGTTCCAAGGTAATACCTCTTCTCTTATTAATTCCAGGGTAGGTATTCTTCTTTCTTGCATGGATAGGTCCTTCAAACCCTTTTGTGTTCTTTCAACCTTGACAACTAATTCTCTTTCCTTTAGTTGCTTCGACTCAACTTCTCGTTCTTCTATCAGTCGATCTATTCTTCTAGCTATGAGATCCCTTAGTTCTTTCTTTTTCTTTTTTGTAGCTGCCTCCTCTGATTTCCTTCTGATCTGATCTTTCTCAATCCAAGTCTTTCCTAACAAAAGTGGAAAAGGGGCATTGTTCTCAACAAATTTAATGACTTCAAATTCTTCTTCAGTCGATGTTTCATGAGAAATTATAGGTATATTAGTAACTCTTCCACATAGGGTTATCATCTTTCCTTTAAACAAGCATATTTCCTAAAGAAGGTACGATAGAAGGCTTTCCCAAAATTTCCCAAGTGCTTTATGGCATAATTTTCACATGTGTTTCTTCATCTAATACACAGTCTATGTCGAAGTCTTCTATTCTTGTAACTATGCGCTATTTTTCTTCCAGGATCTCTAGTAAACTGAGTCTCTGTGATCATTCATTGCTTCTTTCAACTATATTAACGTAGTCTATGACTCTTTTTATGTATGATTCTTTAACATATCCTTAGTCTCTTGACCTTCTTTATAGTGTTCTTGGCTCATGTTCATCTTTTCAACTTTAGCAATCATTCTTGGACAATCCTCAACCTCATGACCAACAGATTTACAACAAAGACAAATATGATATGTACTAGGGCATTTCTTAGCAAGATGTCCCGGTCTTTTGCAATTATAACACAATGTTAATCCTCTTTTTCTTTTAAAGGATCCCCAAACTCTCCTGTACTTCGCACTGGGATCACAGTGTTGGACTTGCATTCTGCAAAAATTCTTTCTAGGTTCCTGCATCCACTTATTAGTCCAAAAATTCTTTCTATGCATAGGAATAACATATCTTTCTCTATTTCTATCAAATTTATTCAGATAAACTCTTTCTTCTAACGGTGCCCTAGTTTTCAGACTGGGACAAAATCTATCAAACATACCTAGATTCATACTTTTGAAGAAAAAAAAATTCCACTTATCTTACCTTTACCAGAGCACAAAGCTTTAAGATCTTACCTCTTTTCTTCACATAGACTTTCTTTCTTAGCACAGAGATTCGAAATTCAAGTAGAATATTGTGCACTACAACAACAGATCTATGCACAAAGATTTCTCTTTTCTTCAGTTCCCAGCAATCACAGTTTCAATTCCCGACAATGGAACCATTTTTTGGCACAGAGGCAGACCCAAGGTTCAACGCTTCAACAATGCACCAACAAAACCTTAATTACCGACCCTTTCGGCAACACCTGCAAAGCAGATGAAGTCTCACCCAAGGTAGAGGCAGGGGGGGTTGCAGGACTCAGGTGTCTACAACCAGGCTGGGACACAGATCTATTATTACAACACTTAACAGAACACTTAGACAACAATATGCATTAGTTCATAAGCCTCATTCACCACGCAGATTAAACCCTAAATATAGATCAGCGTAGTAACAATAAAGATCAAACACTTCTAGTTTCTTAGCACATAGCATTAACTTAGATCTAGCACTCATTCAACATCAATAAAGCACTCAACATCCATAGACCTATCTATCATACATAAATATCAATGCACCAGGGAGATAAACATCATAAACAACATCAACAACATCCCACAAAGCACATCAAACACAAGATATACGTGGTTCACCCCAGTGTGGGGCTACGTCCACCAACTTCTTCTTCTTCTTTATTAGTTTTCAATATTCTTACATTCATCCACTCCTGTGCACAAAGCCATAGAGCCAAACTTTTCACTGGATAGGTGATTTGTGCACAACACACAAGATCCACCTTCCCCAAAACCAGGTCAAGGCATAGAGCCAACTCATTATCAGCACAAAGCCTTACATATTCTGTCTACACAAAGAACTTACATCACTTGCACTAAGATTATACTACTTTTACATCACTTAGCTACTTATTTATACAATTATAAAAAGGCCTAAACATGGGTAAACCCATGGAACGACATCCCATAACCCATTACATAAACCCTAAAACCCTTTGATGGGTCCACAAGCCTAAAAAATGAGTGAGATCCCGCGATCTCCGCTCCGCCTGGGCACTCCATCTTCGACTAGCCTGTCGAAGTCCCAAAAGTGGTCAAACACGACCAATGTTTCCTCAAAACTTGGTCAAGGGCCAACAATAGTAGTAAATATTACCTTCATCTTACCAATTAGAGAAAAATGTAACTCCTCATCCTTCTTAATTCCTTGCAACAGTTACTTTCCACTCATTAATAGGACACTAGGTTTTTATTCCCCTTTAGTTGTCTCGTCCTTCAAAGGAAACACCATATGTTTCTTTCCATCTTTCTCTAAGAAGTAAGTATTCCTTCTACCATCATGAATGGATTTCTTGTCATATTGCCAAGGTCTTCCCAACAGAACATGGCATACATACATTGGCATTATATCACATAACACCACATCTTTATAGTTACCAATTTGTATTTTCACCTTACACTGCTCATTCACCAAGATTTGATTTCCTTTCTGCAACCATGGGATGTGCCATCCTCTTCAATCCCAAATTCTCTACCATCTCTATGGAAACCAAATTAGCTGTACTCCCACTGTCTATGACCACTTTGCAATAGTTACCTTCTGACTTGCATACAGTCTTGAACAAGCTTTTCCTTGGAGTTGGTTCAATCACTTCCTTTTATACCTTAACTAAGACCCTTTTCAACATCAATGGCTCTCCTACCTCAAGAGATTTTGTTTCAACTGCTACATTTGTTGGTTCTTCCCTTGCTTGTGCTACATTTACATTCCTCTGGTTTGATTCTTTATTCTTAGGAAATTCCCAAGACATATGTCCTACTTCTCCACATGTATAACATCTTATTTCTCTTCCTCTTATTCTTCCTCTGAATCCAAATCTTCTACCCCTGAAATCGCCTCTTCTTGGTGATTGACTACCTAAGCTTTCTCCTTCACCTTTAGTAATATGGATTCTTCCTCCACTAGAGAATCCTCTGCCACAAGTTGTACATTTTCCTCTATTCATTTGACTTTGCTTTCTTGCAAACTTCTCCTCAGCTTTCAAAGTTGCTTGATATGCATCCTCAATGGTCCTAAGAGTCAAAAACCCTATTTAATATTGGATATCGTATATGAGACCATTAATATATATGACCACCTTCTCCATATCTCCTTCTATGTGTCCAGCCCCGATATTCAGCCTGTAGAATTCTTCTGTATACTCTTTAATTGTCATTCATTTCTGTCTCATGTTCTATAATTGCTTAAATAGGTTCAACTAGTAGTATTTAGGCATAAATTTACTTTTTATTTTGTTCACCATCTTATCCCATTAATAAATCTTTGGTTTACCTTTCCTCTATCTATGTATCTGCAATTCATCCCACCAGATGGTTGCATGTCCCTTCAGTCTGGTAGATGCATACTTCATCTTCTTCCTGTCTTCAACCTCTTCATACTCAAAATATTTATCCATGGTGTTGATCCAGTCCATTAGATCATCCAAATTTAGACTCCCATCGTACACAGGAAATTCCACCTTTGGTCTGCTACTATCCTTTGCCAACAATCTGAATATTCTTTCATCTTGTGTCTCTTCTGCTTCTTCTTCAGAATGTTGAACCTCTACTTCATCATTGATATAACCAACTTCATGATTTCTTCTCTGGTTCGTCTCCATGAATTCCATTCTAACATACAGTCTCCTCAATTCCTCTAATACAATGTTATTTATTATTTCTCTACCTTGACCTTTACCAAGAGGAACTCCCCCTTGCCTCCTTGGTGGCATGGTTCACTTATCAAGAGAAACTGGTTGCTCTGATACCAAAAATGATGCAAGTTGTGTATGAATTCAAGAAAACTTCATCATTGTCTTGTTCAGATTCAACACAATTGCATATAAATCCCCACAGGCCTTTCCAATCATTAGATCAACCGGTGGATGGAGATCAATTATCTTCATGGATTGCAGATATCCAACTAGCTCTAGGTTTATCCTGTCACCCTAACTCCGCAATTTAATGTGTGTGATTGTTGGTGGATCAATCACAGTCATCGGTATTTGAATTAGGAAGATCAGACAGTCTCGACTAATTACGGGAGTGGAATGAAGGTGTTGTTTAATACTCCCTTCATTCTCCACAATCAATCCCTTCCCTTGATCTAGCACTTGTGTATCCAACGGTCATGACTTGATCTAATCATTGACCAGTCCTCCAATGGATCGAATGGTTGGTGTTGTCCAATCTAAGAGATTAACAATTCACGTTCTTCCTTTTGTGACAATCACTCTCCCATCAAAGAGCTCGTTTCATCCCTGCAAATTGTCTCACGAATATACCTTCCAACACATAGAAGGAATACTCTTGTTCTATCAAGGATGTATAGATCAATACCACATGATTAAACTACAAATTCGTAAACAGAGATCACTCGAAGCCCTACGATAACAACAATATACACACAGTGGTATTAAACATAATCAAATTGTTCTATGGTATTTCTATTCAAGTTTATAACATCTTAAGAACTAGTGGTTCGTCCTCTTACATCCAACCAACCAATAAATCAACAAACCAACCCTTTTCTCAATATAATTACACATATTTAAGCTTGATTGAGCCTCGGTTGTTCCAACAACCTGATCACTAAAAATCCTCTAATCACCTATAATTAAGAAACCACCCAACCTCCTAGCTGACATAAATTACCATCGATGCCTTCTAGAGGTATTCGAGAGATTTATTACATAACAGAATGAAAAATTAGGGAATCAAATCCCTTAGTAAAGATTTTTTGACCTTTTGAGTCAAAATAAATCATTTGTTTTAGATGCTCCTGCATTAGTTAGATTGATCTAACTGTTGTAGTACCAACATATATCTCTTTTGAAATTTCTCCAATTCCTGTAGAGTGCACATAGTTGTGTATTCGAGATTGTCAAGAGTATTAGCACAAATTTTAAAATGTATACCATTTACTGGTTCCATACAGATATCTTCTATTGCAGCTGTAATATGAATCTTAAGATTGTGTAGTTTTTCTTTAGTAAATACTGAGGTATTCATCAATTCCTGGATGTAATAGTATTCTTTGTTGATGACTAGGGTTTTCATAAATTCTTTGATGGAATTGTCCTCTTCTGTGTTTTGTTCTTTATTCTTATTATAATTCTCTTTATCAGTATTTTGTTCTTCAATCTGATTGGATTTCTCCATTTATGAGTTTTTTCTTTAATCTGATTGGATTTTTGCATTTCAAAGTTTTGTTCTTTAATCTTATTGGATTTCTCTTTTTCTTTTCTTTGTTCTATAAAATGACTGAAATTCTCTATTTCTTTGTTTTGTTCTTTATTTTGATAAGAATTATGTATCTAAAGCCATAGTACTTTAGTAGAGGTGTAGTGTTCCATCTTTTCTTTGACTTGATATTATAGTCCATTCAGAATTACATTTAATGCTAATGAATTAATTTTCTTTGCTTCTTTTGAAATTTTGGATTTGTTCTTTGATGTAGTTGAGTACCAAGGTTTAGATACTATTGAATCCCAAACATCAGATCCTCTTGAATTCAGATACCGTTTCATTATTTCCCTCCATGAAGAGTAGTTTGTTCCATCAAATAAGGGAGCTTCATTTGTGGAGAGTGCCATTTGTCCACCCATTTCTTCAGAATCTACCTTTCAGTGTTAAAATTGTGTTGAAGGCTTCTTCTCTGATACCAATTGTTGAAACATACATATTTTTGGATGTACCTGTGTAGGCCACTGTAGTACTTCAAAAGCAGGTGTCTCTCGTAATATTGAATACCCAACTTTGAGAACATGGTATGGAATATGTTGGTATACTTTGGCACTATCTGGTCTCTCTCATGACGTAGATTCATCCATCTCATATAGTGGTAATCACATCTTCCAACATGGTATATAACTCCTCCATGAGGACATATACAAAGAATGCCTAGGTGGGTTCTCTCTCTAATGGCATAAATTCATCCATGATCTGCCTCTCCCCATAACCTTTCCACCAAGATTTGACACGTGGAAGGGATTTAAGGAGCATGAAAGTGATATTTTATCCATCAATTTTTTTTTGGCTAGAGTAATAACCTTATAGTATATTCTATCATTTCTCTAGAGCATGTGAATCTATTTGGCCTTCAAATAAGGGGATATCAAAATTAACTTGTACCTTGAAGGGTGTCACACCTCCAAAATGGCTTCTTTTTGAAGACTCCTCGACCTCCATCAATAGTCTTCGAAGGATATCATCGAAGTTTTCCATCATCTCAGTCCTCTGTCGTGCGATGGATTTCTCGAGCAACATACTAAAAGGATATCATGATTTTTCATCTCTCTTTTCTTTCACCATGGGAGGTAGCTTAGGATGGCGAGAGTTTCCATCCCCAAGCTAGATCAATACCCAACTCTCTATACCCTAACCTCGTTGGGGAAATGCATCAAGAAATAACAAGGAGTAGATTTCTTTGATACCATTGATCCACATTATATTGAGAATGAAATGAGATTACAAACAAAATATAGTAGAGCACAAAAATACAGTGAAACCCAACTTCTATTAATTAATAACAGAATATTGTAGAATACAAACTAGCTATAATGGTTCTAACTTATCTCTAAAGAGAAAGATATGTTGTCTATGCTCATTCACAATAAGAATTACATCAGACTCCATTGCATGCTCAAAGGACCTTCTTCACCTAGATTATATATGAGAGAGTGAGAGGAGAATAATTCCTATGATGCATATAGGATAATTTGGTCTAAGTTTACAAAATTCCATAGGCATGTAAAACACTAGGACTTCCGAGAAGGTCACTCATCCCAATACTACTCTAGCCCAAGCATGCTTAACTTCAAAGTTCTAATGGGATCTAGTGCATTAACATTGTAGGCATGTACATATGACCACTAGGAAATCATTACATGATTGTTGTAATTAACAAATTGAGATGGAATTAGAATACATTCCCCACCAAAATGGTGAATATAATGGTTTTTCGAATCCATGGGCTCGAAAATGTTGATTCAATGGTAAAGGTGGATGGCCACCGAGATCCACCTAGATAAAAGGATAAAATACAAATATTATTCCAAGGCATCAGGGTTGGTGAGGTAGAATATATAACGCATATTTATTTTGTGGATGATATTTTATTGTGCTATTATGGCACATTAGAGGAACACAAATAATGCAAGGATATTTTAAGGCTCTATAAATCTTCCACAATAATGGAAATAAATACTCTTATGTTTGCAATGGTTAAAAATGAGTTAAATGAGGATATGATTCAATCCTTGAAGGGTATGTTCCCTTTCAATTATACATAATTTCAAGAAGGATTTAAGTACTTATGCTTTGTCCTCAAACTCAATGGCTATGGTAAATATGACTAGTTTTGGTTCCTAGCAAAGATAGAGAAGAAAATTTATTTTTGGTTTAAAAGGTGGCTATCCCAAGGAGGCAAGTTGGACTTGATGAATTTTTTTTTTCGAGGCCATTCTAGTATAGTGGCATTATTTCACATATATTCCAAAAGGCATTCTAGAAAAGGTAAGGAAGACTTGCTTCAATTTCCTTTGGAGGAGGGATGTAGTAAACCTTGATATATATAAGAGAGAATAAACCATAAAACTTTATAAATACCCAAAACATTCACCATAGAAAACACAAGAATACACAGAAGAAGAACCCTTAAGGTAGGGTAACACAATCACATAGTCTTTGTGGAAGGAATCACTCCACAAGCCATGCTTGCTACAAACAATACATCCAACACATATCCAATACAATTATACTCGTGTGTATTTATACTCTCTCATGAGTATTCCTAGGGGTCTATGCCAACAAACCCTTATTATTATATCATTTCCCTTTAATTAGATAGTGGGCCTATTTATTACCCATCAACTACCAAGTGGGCCTATTCCATTATTATGGCCACATTACACTCATTATCCCTTTAAGTAGCTCCCTGGGTGCTCCATATTATCCTCCCTAGATACATTATGTTCATTTTTCATATGACATGACATATGATCGATATATTATTACAATGATTAGTGTTCCATATATAGAGAACATATGGTGACCGTCCATGAAAGGATGCGTCCCTTGGATAATAAATAACTACTTATTTATTATATATATTTATACCTTGTATTATTATAAATATCATGTCGTATATANGGAATAACGTCTTCCCGATGTTGTCCAAACATCAACACTCCCTCTCAATGAGGGACACATTCTTTATCATGCCAAAGCTTGTCTCTGAAGTATACAAACTTCACCCTAGACTCATGACACTTGTTTGCCAGTCTTGGGAGATGTCTCTCTCCCACCTGAAATGAGGGGAAACTCCTTCTGCAGCCCTCCCTTTGAGACAATTGACTCTCTCTGAGATCATTCTCACTCTGGTTCCACATGTGATAACATC
Organism: Picea engelmannii; assembly: GCA_009831015.1. NCBI lineage: Eukaryota > Viridiplantae > Streptophyta > Pinopsida > Pinales > Pinaceae > Picea > Picea engelmannii. The sequence goes on along the minus strand of ML793974.1, from coordinate 127,573 downwards.
TATCATCTTGAGTCTTTATCATTCCTTGTCAAATCACCATGACTAGGAAAAAGACCACAATAGGGTCGTTCACCACAGGTACACCCCTGTGAGTGAATGTCAGCCTGATGCTAACTGACATGTGGAAAGAACTTCAAGCACCTCGATTCCATATTATTCCTTGTCATGATCAAGGAAGGACTATGCCTAGGCCCATTTACCACAATTACACCTTTGTGATAAATTCTTCCTATCTCCCTTGGTCTGTAGCCCAATATAGGAGAAGGTCCACCTAATGCTTACTTGGGAAATTGTAGCAAAATTTTTGTCACAAATGGCACTCCCATGTGGACTTCTAGAGGATACTCTCTTTAGTAACACTAAGGTCAACTCCCCATAGTGTGTGACGTCAAGGTCAACTCCCTTGATGTGTCCTCATGTGCTCTCCACAAGGGATGTGTCTCCATGTGCTCTCCACAAGCGATGTTGGGCTATAAGCCCAAACCCACTTATCCCTCTCAGACAAGTGTCCTTACAGATCAAATAAACTCAGTCACAAAGGAGTACAACTTGGAGAATGTCTCAGGAAGCTATAAACTCATCGAGAGAGGCATTCTCTGCCATACCAAGTCTGCCATGGAAGTAATCAAACTTCATCTTGGTAAGGGGTTTGGTAATAAAACCAACAACATGTTCATCTGTAGGAAGGTACTGCACCAATACTTCCTTCCTTAGCACCATGTCAGAGATGTATTTGATATACAAAAGACTTAAGCTAGCTCATCCTACAAGGGGTGTCTAGTCCCTTGGGGCTGATCATGATACATCATCTTGAACCATACTTGACATATAGAGTTTCCCTCATGAAACCAATGTCTAAGACATATCGAGGTTACCTCATGGAACTAATGTCTCACAAGACATATTGAGGTTTCCTCGTGAAACCAATGTCTTGGTTCCTTCATCTAAACATCTAAGGCACGTCGGGATAAAGTCTACATTCCCTCCTACTAGTCCATACAAGACCCTCTGGGGAGAATGTCTCATGATGTTTTCTCAAACATATCTACGACACATCGAGGTTCCCTCATGGAACCAATGTCCCCCAAGACATATTGAGGTTTCCTCGTGAAACCAATGTCTTGTTTCCTTCATCTGACCATCTAAGGAATGTCAGGATGAAGTCCACATTCCCTCCTACTAGTCCATATAGGACCCTCTAGGGAGAATGTCTCATGATTCTTCCTCAAACATATCTAGGACACATCAAGGTTCCCTCATGGAACCAATGTTCCCCAAGACATATCGATGTTTACTCATGAAATAAATGTCTTGGTTCCTTCATCTGACCATCTGAGGAATGTCAATATCAAGTATATATCCCCCCCTACTAGTCCACACAGGACCCTCTAGGGAGAATGTCTCATGATGTTGCCTCAAACATCTCTAGGACACATAGAGGCTCCCTCATGGAACCAATGTCCCCCAAGACATATCAAGGTTTCCTCATGAAACAAATGTCTTGATTCCTTTATATGACCATTTGAGGCATGTCATGATGAAGTCTACATTCCCCCCTACTATTCCACACTAGACCCACCAGGGAGTATGTCTCATGATGTTGCCTCAAACATCAAAACTCCCTCGAATCCATATGATAATCAACAGTCTCATATATAGAGAGAGAAGGAGGTATCCTCTTTCTTTCAAGAATTAAATGAAGTTCCAAGACCCGTGAGAGATTCTGAAAAAGTGAAAGTAGATTCAACATATGGTGCACTCTCTCCTTAACAATGTACATGGACTGCATCAGGGAATCATATTCTACCACCCTGATAGATTTGGCCATGGCATGAAAAATTTTGGGGGAATTATTTCTAATGTGGAGTGCCACAATTACGATGTTAACATCTCCATCGAACAAGATATAGATGTGCAAGAATAATTCTAGGGTTCCAGCATTCTCTGTGATCAAAACATGCGGCCACTTTTCATAGTTGTTGAAGAAATAACATGGCCAATTGTTTCCGTCAAAAGAGAGAGAGAAGATATCGTCCACGAGATTTTCAAGCTCAACTCTGCGAGCTACTTCTTCTATTGATTTCCCTTCCATTTCCCTGAGAAAAAAATTTGTATCCTCCTCTCAATTTGATTCTCGCTAGCATCACCATCAACACACATTTGTATGTGGATTTTTTATCTGACAACTCTTAGTGGGTCATCCGTGTAGCAACAAATACACTTTTCCCATGAGGAGTTCTCTCCAGTGCCTAACCCTACGTAAACACTCTAGCATAGTACGTCCACTATTTCAATGATGGAAAAACACCTCTATATATTCACATTTCTTACTGCACTATATACATCCTTCTCTATATATGCATATAGCCTCTACTTTTCACGCACATTCCGAAACTCTTCACAAAACACAAGCTATCTCTAATTTTCTTGGGCCCTCTCATGAGGGAGTCAAGCCCAGTCCTTCTCTGATACCATGTTGATTTTTCATATGAGATGATATATGATTGATATATTATTACAATCATGAGTTTTCCATATATAGAGAACATATGGTGACCATCCATGAAAGGATGTGTCCCTTGGATAATAAATAACTACTTATTTGTTATATATATTTATACCTTGTATTATAAATAACATGTCATATATATATATATATATATATATATAATGTCTTCCCAATGTTGTCCAAACATCAACACATTATAGGGAATAGTGACAAGCTGGGCACACACATGTCCAAGTGGAAGTCTATTGATAAAGCCAAGGATAAATGAGGATGGGGGCTTAATAACATAAACTCTTTTGGGCCAGCATTGGTAGAAAAATATCTTTGGAATATTATCTCCAAAGATAGTTTATGGAAGAGAATCATTCTACAAAAATATATAGCTTCAAGGACTCTTTAAGATTGGATTAGAATAGAAAGGAAAAGCATCCACAATGTTTCAAACCAATGGAAAGCTTTGAATTTGGTTTTCCTTTAATCGGGCCCTATTTAGCTTGAAGACCAGTAATCATATATAGATCAACGTAGGAGAAGATGCAATCATGGGTTGTGGTAATGACATTTTCCTTCCAATCGAGCTAATTAGGTACTTACAAGGCATAGGAAGATGCTCTCTAAATCATATAGGAAATCCACTTACAACTACTATATGGAATAAAGGTTGGATAATAACACAATACCTAGGATGTTGGTACTTGTGTATTTAATCCCTCCCTCTTTTGTATTGTGCCCCAATCAATTGAAAAATGTGTTTTTTGTTCTCTTTGGAATAAAATGTCTATTTTCCTTGGAAGAAAAAAAAAACATGTTTCATTCAAATGATCTCCACCCTGTTTTGATATTTTTTTGCATGTTTGATATTTTTATGTATCACACTAAATTTGGAGGAAATATTACCTTGGAATTGAAAATTTTTGTGTATTTTACACTGGACACCTTTGAAAACGAGGCATAAGATAAAAATGGTAGTGTTTCTCCCAATTTTCATCATCTCTTTGGGTTATTTCATGTACAAACTTACCAAAATCTCCCTTGACGTGTTTGGAAATTCTTTCTCCCCATCTATGTGTTTTCCCTTCTTATCATTAAAGTCCAATGTTTAACTTATCTTCTTGGTTATGAATTCCACACACTTAGAAAACTAGCTTGATTTCTTCCAACCACATATGCACTTGAATATCACCTCCAAAATAATATTATGGGATTATAATTTGATTTTATATTGATCTATATGGATTTTGGTGACCTCCCACCTATTCCAACTAGCTCATTTTGGTAGTTTTCCAGTTCAATAGTTTTTTCCTAGTTTTTGGGTCCTTGACTTCTGGGGTCGTTTTGAGGCCCTAAACAACATTTTTAGGGCTCGCCATAGTCAAATTGTGTAGAGATCTCCACAAGAAACATGTCTATTCCTCAGATAGACCTTTCCAATGGGCTATCGTGCGCATTAAATGGAGATCATATGCAAAATTTACAACCCCGGGAAGTTAATGTAATAACTTACCCAAATGGGGCCCACATGAATTTTGGCGCTTCATCTCCTAGGGTTAGGTTTTTGGATGTCTAGGGTTTTTGAAATTCCTGTTTATTGTAAGAATTCCTTGAGAGACTCATTGTAATCATATTCTTACGAATGAGCACAACTATCACATATCTTCTTAGAGATAAGTCACCACCATTCTAGCAAGCTTGTTTTCCGCTGCATTTTACAGTTTCAGCTTATTTCCTTATTGAATAGAAACCAGTTTTATTGTATATTTGTTATTTTTTGTTAAGAATATTTTGATAATAATCTGTATTCATTTTTCTCTGCTCATAAAATTTGTATCAGTGGTATTAGAGAATTATGCTCCTTGTCTTTCTTAATGCATGTCCCCAACGAAGTCAGGGTACAAAGAATTGGGTCTCGAGCTTGTTTCTCTTGAGGAAAAAAGCTCTCACATGCCCAAGCAAACTCTCATGGCGGGAGAAAATAAAGACGATAGGACATGAGATCCCTTCAAAATGTTTCTTGATGAAGCCCTCATGCAACAGAGGAAGGAGATGATGAATAATTTTGTGCAAATCTTTCGACAACTACTAGCAGGCGATGCATCTTCCTCAAATAGATGCACCACCCCCTTCAAAGTACAAAACAACATTGATATTCCTATATTTGAAGTTCATATAGACGCAGATGCTGTATACAAATGGTTGAATCTACTAGAAGGGTATTTCTTTGTCCATAACTTCTCGAATAGAGAAAATATTACTTTTGCGCTCCTCAAAGTCGTTCCCCATGTCAAAGAATGGTGGGAAACTTTCTATGAGTAGAAGGAAACAGAGGAACCCTCATTATTTACAATCATGGTCACCTGGGAGTCCTTCGGGGATGATATTAAGGAACAATACTACCATGTTGGAAGTTATGATGACCTGTATACAAAATGGACCACACTGTGGCATGAAAGAGACTAAGCAGTTCTTGAGTTCACAAATATCTTCCATACCTTGCGCACCAAGATGGGTATCAAATATTCTGAGCAACATCTCGTGCTCAAGTATCATGACAGTCTGCATAGATACATCCAGGCCTAAATGGAGTTTCTGGACATCTCATCCTTGGGTGCAGCTTATCGATATTTTGTCAAAATCGAGCATAAGCTTAAACAAAAGATGTGGAAATTTGGGCCTAGTAACTCCTCACAGCAAAATCTAGGAAAGGGAGGCCCTAACCCACAGAAAAAATGATATAGAAAAGATGGACCACCTCAGGACAACCAGTCCAGGTTGCAAGCAAAGAAGGACACCGAAAAGACAAAGAACGATACCGGGAAGTGGTGAGACTTCCATAAGAGCCCCTAGCATAAAAATGTTGATTTCCACTCAAAGTAGTCGATGGTGGGTAAGGTTAAAGCCTTTGAATCAGATGTGAGTTCCAACTCTAAGTCAAAACTAGAAAGGGGGAGATAGATCATTGATTCAGAAACTAGTGCTACCATTTCTACCACCAAGCTCCATCTCGGTGAGCCAGATGAGCCAGAGGAAGGAGAGTGCCTTTTTCATTCACATATGTGGGTGAAGGGTACCCCGCTACACTTCCTCATTGATAGCGGTAGCCAGAAGAACCTCATATCAACAAAGGTTGTCAAGTGACTCACCCTGCCGACAATGTCGCACCCGCAACCCTACACCATCGGATGGCTCCACCAAGGAAGCGATATCCGTGTCAGCCAACAATGTCGCTTTTCATACAAAATCAAACCCTTCAAAGACAAGGTATTTTTTGATGTTGCCCCTCTCAAAGTTTGTAATGTTCTTTTAGGAAAAACATATTTATGGAAACACCATGTTGTATATGACTTTAGGCTTCACAATGTTATTATTACTTTAAACAAGAAATTGTATAAGATACCAGAGGTAGTCCCACCTAGTGCTATTTCCTTGATCTCTTCCAAGCAATGTAGGAAGGTCATCTCTTAGAAGGGGAAGTTTTTCTTCTTCGTGATTCTCTCTCAGAATGAGCGAAAGATTGCAGCCACATCCAGGGTCTCCGCGGTCGACCTTTCCACACAGCATAAGCAAGTGGATAAGGTCATGGAAACATACTAGTGTTAGAAAAATAGAACCGTAGAGCAATAAAATAAAACAAATGTGGAAACAAAACATAGAAGATACACAATACAATAGAGACATAGATTTACATGGTTCACCCAGTGTGGGATACGTCCACCAGAGAAATTGCCAGGTCCTTCCTTTATTATTATCCAACAAATGAAGGGATACAACCTACAACAAAACCCGTTGTAACTTCCTCTTCTTTCTCTCGCAGTATCCTATATCAGAATACAATACTCTCCATAATCCATAGCTGCAATACATTTCCCTCATAACAGAGGGTTGCCTTCTAGGGAAAAAAACCCTAACATAATTTCTATTGTTAGATCTGCGACCTTATAATGAACGGTCTATATTTACAATGAAATTACAATATACATTTACAAGGCAATTTTTCCTTCAGGGGATGCTACCCCCGAACCCCCGCTGGGGGGCCCACTTGCCCCCGAACCCCCCAACTAGGGGGGTAGGCCCCCCGGACCCCGCAAAGAGGGTACCCCTCCTCTGCACTCCCCCGCGTGGAAGAGTGTACATACTTCTGGGGTGTAAAGTCTTCATGGGGTATAAACATGGCTGAAAGCAAGGACCTCTGAGCTAGGAACATAATCAAGCTCCACAACCAACAATATCCCACTTGGAGACTGATCTCAACAACTCCATCATTGTTGTATATGCTGGACTCTGAACCTTCTTGGACCTGAAAAATTTCTCATCTTCATCTTCATTCTTGAATACCAACTGAAACTAAGTAGGAACTCAGTTTCTCTCTGGTTACTCCCTTTGTTAACATGTCTGCAGGATTTTGGCTAGTGTGTATCTTTTCCAACTTCAAATGTCCATCTTCCAAGGCGGATCGTATGAAGTGGTACCTCAAATGTATATGCTTAGTATTTGAATGGAAGGCTGATTTCTTTGCAAGATGAATTGCACTGTCACTATCACAGTACAACCTGCTACTCTCCTGCTTCTTTCCCAATTCCTCCATAAACCTGTGTAACCAAATCATCTCTTTACTAGCCTCTGTAGTAGCAACATACTCTGCCTCTGTTGTTGAAAGTGCAACAACCTTTTGTAGTTTCGAAATCCAACTTACTGTTATTCCACCTATAGTAAAAACATACCCTGTGGTGCTCCTCCTGCTGTCTTTATCACCTGCCATATCTGAATCAACATATCCCTGTAGAAATGTGTTTGAACCTCCAAAACATAATGCATGAGCAGTAGTACCTCTCAAATACCTAAGAATCTGCTATATTTCCTCCTAATGTTCTTTACCTGGATTGTTCATATACCTGCTCACAACTCCCACTACATGTGCAATATCTGGTCTTGTGCAAACCATTGCATACATCAAGCTACCAACTGCTGATGAATAAGGGACCCTAGACATGTATTCTATCTCCTCTTGTGTCTTGGGACACATTTCCTTAGTTAATTTGAAATGGCTGGCTAAAGGTGTACTAACTGGTTTTGCATTCTGCATTCTAAACCTCTCCAACACCTTCTTTGTGTACTCACCCTGAGACAA
>ML793974.1:98908-117372 GCA_009831015.1 Picea engelmannii | reverse complement strand
CCTTTCCTCTATCCTTTTGTCTTCCCCTATTCTCCATGTTCAACGCATTTCCTGATGTCTCACCCGTGCTTTTCCATCGCATTTCCTCACTAAGGATAACACCAACAACATCATCAAATTTTAAAGTATTTGAACCAGAGACAGAGTTACTTACAACCATGACCAAGTCATTCCAGCTTTCTGGCAATGAGCACAAGATTAGAAGATCCCTGACCTCATCATCAAAGTCCACTTTTACAGAACTTAGTTGATTAGTAACCGTATTAAAATCATTTAAATGATCTGCAATAGACCCACCTTCTGACATCTTCATATTAAATAATCTCTTCATTAGAAATACCTTATTGGATGCCGAGGGTTTTTCATACAATTTGGCCAATGCGTCCATCAAACCCTTCGTTGTCTTTTCTTCAGAAATATTGAAAGCCATTGACGCTGCCAGGCATAGTCGTGTCGTTCCTAGAGCCTTTCTGTCAAGAATCTCCCATTATTCATCCTTCGTAGCCGCCAGCTTCTTTGTTATTCCGCCCAATGGTAGGAATATATCCTTCTGATATAAATAGTCTTCCATCTGCATCTTCCATAACTGGTAGTTTTGGCCGTTAAATTCTTTGACCCTAGACATTCCATCTTCCGACATTGCTCCCACTCGAACCAGGAACCCTCTTTTCCCATGAGTTACCTTTTGCTCTGATACCATTTGTTAGAAAAACAAGACCGTAGAGCAATAAAACAAAACAAATGCAGAAAAAAAACATAGAAGATACACAATAAAATAGAGACACAGATTTACGTGGTTCACCAAGTGTAGGCTACGTCCACCTGAGAAATTGCCAGGCCCTTCCTTTATTATTATCTAGCAAATGAAGGGATACAACCTACAACAAAACCCATTGTAACTTCCTCTTCTTTCTCTCACAGTCTTCTATATTAGAATACAATACTCTCCATAATCCATAGCCGCAATACATTTCCCTCATAACAGAGGGTTTCCTTCTAGGGAAAAAAACCCTAACATAATTTCTATCGTTAGATATGCGACCTTATAATGAATGGTCCAGATTTACAATGAAATTACAATATACATTTACAAGGCAATTTTTCCTTCGGGGGCTTTTCCCCCCTTTGCACTCCCCCGCATGGAAGAGTGTACATACTTCTGGGGTGTAAAGTCTTCATGGGGTATAAACATGGCTAAAATCAAGGACCTCTGAACTAGGAACATAATCAGGCTCCACAACCAACAACTAGGATATCTACTCCTCACCTACTGGGGTACCTCTACACTGTCAGGTCAAGCACACCATCAATTTGACCCTCGATGCACTGCTACCCAATGGGCCAATATACCACCTCTCTTTGTTAGAGAATGAGGAGATCAAGCGACAGATCCAAGAACTTCTCCACAAGGGGCACATTCTTCCCAACTCATCACCTTGCGAGAGCCCAATCTTACTGGAACAAAAGAAAGATGGAACCTGGTGACTCTGCATTGATTACCATGCCCTGAATAAAATCACAGTCAGAAATCGGGACCTGATTCCCTGAATTGATGACATGCTTGATCAACTCATGGGGGGAAAATACTTTAGTAATATTCATCTGAAGTCTAGCTACCACCAGGTCCCGATAGAATAGAAATATGTATGGAAGACCGCCTTCAAGTCAAAGGAAGGTCTTTTCGAATGGTTGGTCATGCCCTTTGGCTTGAAAAATGCTCTAGCCACTTTCAAGAGGATGATGGATGATAGCTTGCAACCATTCAACAATACTTTTGTAGTGGTGTATTTGGATGACATTCTCATTTACAACAAGACTTGGGTACAACACTTGCAGCATATTCAGCAGGTTCTGCACACCCTACAACAACACAAGTTATACGCCAACTTGGGAAAATGATCCTTCGGCATGAACAGGGCCCATTACCTGAGATACATCATTGATTAGCATGGTGTACATGTGGATATAGCCAAGATCCAAGTCATATGTGACTAGCCAACCCCAACCACATTCACTGAGCTTCGAAGCTTCTTAGGCCTTGCCAATTTCTACCGTAGGTTCATGTTGGGATTCTACCATATTGCATGGGCCCTCAGCCAAGTAACCAAGGGTGGTGGTAGGGAGAAATTTGTGTGGGGCCGGTCCCAACAACACGTGTTCGATGATTTGAAGAAGTTTTTGTGCTCAACCCCACTACTTTCACTACCATACCTACAACAACCATTTGAGATTGAGACATATGCTTTAGAGTATGTTGTGGGCATCGTTCTCACTCAGCATGACCACCTCGTGGCCTATCATAGTGATACACTATCAAATTTTGTCTGTAAGTACCCTACTTATGACAAAGAAATGTACTCCATTGTGAAAGTCTGTCGCCAATGGAGACATTACATTATTGGGAAGGAGAGAGTCATCCACACCAATCATAAGCCATTGTAGTTCATGCAGATGCAAGGAAAATTGTAGAATGATCGCCATCAGAAGTGGTCCACATACTTGCAACAATTCCACCTCAAAATCAAGTATAAAATAGGAATCACCAACTGCTTCGTTGATTGCCTCAGCAGACCACCAGTCGTGACACTCATCATGGTTCTAGACTCTTGCGACCATGAGACCTCTGGATGGCCCCCAACTCTATGATACAGACTCGGACTTCGCCACCACCTACCAAATGTTGGGTGCAAACACAATTGTCACTAATTTCCATCTTCATGATGGGATGTTGTGTCTTCTAGGCCATATCTGCATTCCATCAAGTGAGCGAGTGAAGCTGAACTGGGAATCCCACTACAGTTGGGTGGCAGGACACTCTGACATCGAAAAGACAGTGGAAATCCTGCAGAAACATTTCTACTAGCCAAAAATTCAACAAGAGGTCAACAAGTATATCAGATCCTGCACTACCTGGACTATTGCCAAACAGACCACTAAGAAATAGGGCCTGTACACCCCTCTGCCTACTCCTTCCAGGCCATGGAAATCCATCTCCATGGACTACATGTCGATCTGCTCGTCCACCAAGTGGGGAAATGACTATGTTTTGTGGTTGTTGATCTCTTTTCTAAGATGGTTATTATGGCTTCCTGCAAGAAGAGCATCATAGTAGAGGCCACTGCCAAGCTCTTCTTTGAACAAGTCTGGGTAAATTTTGGAATCCCACAAACCATTGTCTCATATTGTGACAATCAATTTCTTATCACAATTTGGTCGAGCCTCTGGTCACTGTTGAACACCAAGCTCATCAAATCCATGACCTTCCACCCCTAGACATATGGCCAAATCGAGGTTGTAAATCGAATGACCGTTCATATCATGCCCATGTATAATTCCAAGAACCATCTCACATGGGATGAGAGTCTTGCCTATGTCCAACATAGCTACAACCAAGCCTTGCATAGCTCAACTGGCCACATCCCCTTTAAGGTGGGGTTGGGATTCCAACCATTGGGTCCCATATATGTTGCACTACCCCTTGCAGTCACCTCGACTGACTCATCTCCTACTCCAATCGAAGCTGACAAAGCCACCCGGTTCATTGAGAATATCCAACACATCCACCAATAGGTTCAAGATATCCTACAAAATTCCAATGACAAGTACAAGCAACGCCATGATCAACACTGAGTGCCACATAAGTTTCAGGTGGGCGACAAAGTTTGGTTGCATTTGCAGAAAGAATGTCTTACCGGACCCCATTGGAAGCTTCACCCACTATGTTATGGGATGTACACCATCACCAAGGTTGTGGGTGATAATGCTTTTGAGCTTGACGTTCCTCTTTTCCTTGGCCTGCACCCAGTGTTCAACGTGGATCTCCTTCGACCTTATTTCCCACCATTATTGGACACCTCAAAGATACAAGAACAACTAACACCAATAGAGATCAACCCCGACTACATACAACAAGCATCCAATGATCATATTGCAGACAAACGGGTCAAGGGCACTCGCCATCAAAGGATCCATCTTTATCGAGTTGTCAAAGCAGGGCAACTTCTGCACCAAGGCAAGTGGCTTACCCGGGGCCAAATTCAACAGAAATTTCCTCATCTAATGGGGGCACTCAATGCAATGGATACCATTGCTTCCTAAGGGGGGAGTATTGATCCAGATGGATTTCAGTGGCCTCCCACCTATTCCAACTGGCTCATTTTAGCAGTTTTCTAGTTCGACAGTGTTTTCCTAGTTTTTAGGTCCCTGACTTCCAAGGTTGTTTTGAGGCCCTAAACAATGTTTTTAGGGATTTCCATAGTCAACATGTGTAATGCTTGCCACAAGAAAATTTTTTATTTCTCGGATAGACCTTTCCAACGGGCTATCGTGCGCCTAAAATGGAGATCGTATGCAAAAGTTATGACCCTAGAAAGTTGATGTACTAACTTACCCAAACGCCACATGACTTTTGGTGCTTCATCTCCTAGGGTTATGTTTTTGGATGTCTAGGGTTTTTGACATTTCTATTTATTGTAAAAATTCCTTGAGAGCCTCATTGTAATCATCTTCTTGCGAATGAGCACAATCATCACATCTCTTCTCAGATATAAGCCACCATCATTCTAGCAAGCTTGTTTTCTGCTGCATTTTACAGTTTTAGCTTATTTCCTTATTGAATAGAAACCAATTTTACTGTATATCTATTATTTTTTGTTAAGCATATTTTGATAATAATCTGTATTCATTTCGTTTTGCTCATAAAATATGGATCATATATGAGATCTTGCAGTTCATATTTATTCTTCTAATCATATCTTCATCTTCATTAGGTTTTTTGTCCATGTCGATATATGAAGAACCATTCTTGAATGGACAATTTTGATCTCATTCATTTATAATTTCCCTAACATTCTCAACAAACTTTTAGAGGAAAGCATCCAAGTCTCCCTTGGTCACATATTAATTCTAATGATTTTCAACACCATTATCTAATTACCTCCATTTTCTAGAATCCTCACTTGACTATTAGCCCAAATCTCAAACCAAACTCTAATAAAAATATGTGCCCATATCCAAAATGGCACTACTATTACAAGTATAGAAGTAACTGTGACAAAACAAAACATGAAATATCATTGATAGAAGTAAAGCCTAAATGACATAAATAAGCAACAAAGGCATAAAATATTGGGGCACTTATACACCGAAAGTGGATTACACTTGCAAATATAAATTAATTAGAGGAACAAATCTTCATTGAAACTTTGTTGATTATACTTTTGAAGTCATAAAAGCTATGAAAGAGGGGGCAAACCATGTTTATATAAAAACAAAGAGAAGAGGTTTAGTGTAAAGACAACATTACTAATGAGAGTAATTAGGCCCTTACTACATGAAATCAGTCTTCAATAGTCATTGAAATTTACGATACCATAAATATCTAACTTGATAAAATAGACACACTTTATTAATACAAAATAATTACAAATTTATGATTTTGCATATAAAAGAGTTCAATTATATAGAGTCTAATTACATTTAACAAAAATGTGGTTAGGGACTATATAATTTAGAAGATGTCATGGGATCCTAAGAAAGGATACCTTTGCATCGTCCTTACTACATGGTGGCCTTGTAGTATGCTAGTACTTATGCTACCTAAGCTAGGCCCTACCCCTGACTAGCACAATTTATTGGAAGACCAAATCCCTTAATAATTTATTCAGGTTCTACAGAAAGCTAAGTTCCCATAGGATTAGGTCAATGATCTTTGTGACCAATTCACTCAAAGTCATCTTACTTGAAAAGCCAACATATTAGGTAATAAATGAGTTGAGTATCAAATTTCAATCTAACTTGGGATACACTAAAAGAAAAAACTATAAATGTCACTTTTGCAAATCTTGTAATAATATGAATGTGTAAATGGTGATGGAGAGTATGAACTTTTGCATGGTATGATAAAGTTTAAACTATGGTTACCTCTCTTTGTATATATAGACTTAGGTTCACAAATATTCTCTTAACCTAAAAAGAATTTGTACCATCATTTGGAACATTAGGGTGTAGAAATGTAAACAATGAGTTCATTTCCATAATATCAATCACAATACATGTCATTGACGCTATCGTAGATGTGGCATCAAGGGTCAAGATGTCATCAACCTTATCATTGAGTTAGCAAGCAAGTCTCAAAGAGATAAGAAAGGAGATAAAGTTAGCCTTGGGACACCAAAAGTAGTCTCTATGTCTTCTAGATGATGATAAGATACCATGAATGTTTCTAGGCATAATTTAACATAGCTAAGAATCAAGAGGCAATAGACACTGGATAGGGGGCCCTTATGGTAGAAAAATCTCTTATGGCTTAAAATTGACCCTCTAAACATATATTACAACCAAACATCTTTTGTAGCAACTCCGTGTGTGGGACTTTTCATGTTATTAATGATCTTTGATAAGAAGTTATAAGTTTCATAATTTATTTATATTTTGGGAAAATAAACTCAATGATGTAGATAATATTTAAAAATAATTATTCTTGGAATTTGTTATTTTATGTATCATTTTGATGTCTAGGTAAAATTAACATTTCAATGAAATTTTGTACTTATTTATTTGTGAACCAAAGAATTTTAGCCTCCTAATTTATAGGAATATGTTCTTGACATATAGTATTTTATAAATAGAATTTATAAAATATATTTTAAAAACATTAAATATAAATTATGTCATACATGAAAAATTAAAAAAGTTATCATTTATTTATTAAAGAAATTATAAAGTTGAAACTTTTACGCATAAAGCATAGTTCTTAAAGCATTATGTGTTACATGATAAGTTAAACACAAAATTACAAATTTTTTAATTAAATAGAATTTTTCATTATCTCATCACTTAAATTGTTTTATATCAAAAATACAATAGCATGCACTATGCAATGTGATATCACTTAAATTGTTTTATATCAAAAATACAATAGGAGAATGTGCTAGATTGATAAGATTTTAGTAGTATAAATAAAATAACTTCCATCTTAAGAATATTGTATTTAAATTGTAACTTTAAATGCAAGTGCATGTATTACACTTTGTTTAAGTCTCAAATGCTTTGTATTACACTTTATTTAGGTCTCAAATGCTTTATATGAAGATACAATAACATGTAATATACAATGTATTTTGGTTGGATAGTAAAATTTTAGTAGTATAAATAAAATGACTTTTATTTAGAAAAATATTGTATTTAAAACATAAAAATATTGTATTTAAAATATAATTTTAAATATACTTAGATGGGTTGTTATTTGGACAGAGTCAAAGAACACTTGGCACTGGGTAGTCAGGGGAGTTATTAACCCCAACCGCCAGCTCAAGGACATTAACTCCCCCATGGCTCACACGATGAGGAGAGTAATGGTAGTGTGTCCAACTAAACTGGTTGGGTTAATGGACGCGCGAGCTAGCCATACCAGGCATACCAAGATCGAGTTGGTTGTCAACTCGACGTCAATGGAGGTAAGGGCCGTCAATTCAAGCTTCAATGGCGACAAGGGGTGCAAATGGGATTTCACCCTGGTGTATTATTTTATTCTTCATCCGCCCTGGTGCATTCCTCATGTCCTGCTCTTCGTCTCTCCCAAGAGTTCCAACTTTGTTGCTCTCTATGACATTATCCGATGCACCAACGACATCCTCCATCACTTCGATACCCTCTTCTCGCCATTCACGCTCAGTCACCACAAGCTCCCTCTCAACACTTCTGCCTCCTCCTGCTCCCCTCAGCACCCACTCTCAACCTCCATTTCCACATCCCCTCACCTCCATTCTCTCACCAGCATGCCCAGGGAAAGAGGAAAATCTGAGAGGGGTGATCGATATTACAACACCCTCTCCCATTGTAATAGGCTCACCCCCTCCCAACAGGCTCTTATTTCTCATTTTTTGAGCCCTCATCATACCATCCAAAGGTCGCAGGAGGCTCCTCGGTCTGCTCCTCCTCAACTCCATGTTGTCAACTCAGTAAAGGAGGAAGCTTCCTCCTCTTGTGCACACTTCCCTCCCTCCATCCCTCCTCTGCTCCATGGCCTGAGATTGATAAAAGAGGAGGCTCCACCTTCGTGCGCGTGCCCTCCTTCGGATACCAATATTCTAGCTACCAATCGTTTGGCCCCCCCCAACAGTTAATCCAGGTGACCCATGCTACGACGATGGAAGTTGTATGGTGGAGGAGGAAATCCCCCCAAGATGTAAATTAGAGGATAATCCAACGGAAACCAAATAAATCACCACAGAGGTAGCAGGCAAGGAAGAGGAGGATGAGCAGCCTCAACAATTTGTCAACCGCCTCACGAAGTAGCACCTTCAACTTCTCTTCGAAATCTGGAAGAAGCGAGATGATCAAATGCACTCTCAGAGCATCCTTGTCCAAAGGATGGACATCTTGTTCGACGCAATAGCAGATTCTCCTACGCGCACGAGATGCCCTACATGTGGCCAATGGTTCACCCCAGTCTACACAATTCATGGACAACCAAGCTTAGCAACATAATGAAGTCTCCAGGTTTTGGTTTTTTGTCAATTCCAGTTGCAGGATTAATGGTCTAGTTTACCACAACAACAGGATAGATGACCATGTAATTTTCTCATATACTGTCTATGTAGTTTTGTTAATAACAACTCTGTCCATAGTTGTTCCTAGCAATATGCTGCAGAATACTGTTCAAACTTTTTTGTTTACGAAGATAGGTTGTAGAATTTTGTGTAAGCATTTTGTTCAAGCAACGATAGCATATAGGATGATATGTCAATCTCTTAACATCTAGTAGCCACCTGTTATGTTTTCCCACTTGTGGCGGAGTAGGTGGCTCATACTTGTCATTATATAGCTCACAGATGTCATTAATATAAGGATCTACTTTTATTTTAAAAAAAAAAAACATAACTTTAAATATAATGGTATACATTATATTTTTTTTAATTTTTTTAATCATTAAAATTGGAATGATATTAAAATTTAAAACTAATTTTAAATAATAAATAAATAAAATTCTATCATTAAAATAAAAAAACTAATTTTTAAATAAGGAACAAATAAAATTTTATTAATAAAATGGAAAATTAATTTTTAAATAATAAATAAGATAATATTTCAATATTAAAATATTAAAACGGAATATATTTTTTTTAAATTAATGAATTTAAAGCTAATTTTTATATAACAGATTAAATGGATTTTACTATAAAAATAAAATAATATATTTTTACTATTAAAAATAAAATAATATATTTTTACATATTCATATATTTATCTTTGAAAGTTAGTTTTATTTCACCTTCTTTTATTATTAAAAATCATATTTACATGTAGTCAAACATCTAGTGAAGACAAATATAACCTATATTACTAAACAAATGCTTATAGTCCTAAACAACATCTATACTTTGATAATAATTATGTTAGGAATTTGTTATTTTATGCTTCATTTTGATGAGTTAGAATTAACAATACAATAAAATTGTGTATTTTATATTTGTTATAATAGTAATTTTGTTTAATCATATATATATATATATATAGTTTTGTTAATAAAATTTATAAAATATATTTAAAAATAAATAAAAATTATTATATATGAAATTATATATTTTTAATTTTAAAATATTAGAAGGATTATATTAGTTAGAATTATATTATTATAAATAAATGTAAAACCTCTCTTAATATATTTTGATTAAATAAATATATTTATTTTAATTAAAAATAAATTAATTAAATTAAAATCACTTAATTTTTTTTATTATAATGTGATTTTCAAATAAAACATGATTTTAATAATATTTTAAATACAATGTGATTTTTCAAATAAAACATGGTTTGAATCATATTTTAAAATATTTAAATATTTTATTGTATATTTAACAATTATTTATATTTTTAAATTTTGTAAGGATCATTCAAAATATTTTATATTATGTTTTACTATAATTCATAACTTTTTAAAGTGTTATCTATATAACTATTTTAATAATTATTTAATTATAAAAGATAGAAAATATCAAAAAATAATTAATTTAAATAAATATTTTTTATTTTATAATATATTTTTTATTATTATAATTAAAAATATAAAATAAATTAAAAACCAATTTTTAATTTCCATTATTAAAGTTAAAGTAATACTATGTGATTAGAAAACATTTTTTTATAATTTTTTAACTTTAATTAAATAAATATTATTTAAAATATTTATTTATTTATTAAAATTATTGATAAATTTAAGTAAATATTTACACAAAAAATTATTTTGCTATCAATATTAAGAATATAATGTAAACTTATGAAAAAAATCAATATATTACTTCATTTCTCATTTAATAAAAATATAATATAAACTTTGAAAAAAAATTAAATATATTTTTAAATATTATTAGTTATTTATTAAAAAACAAAATTTTAAATAAAATATGTTTTTTAAAACATTCTTTATGTTGAAAACAATTTTTTTCACTTTTAAAAAAAATTCAACTCTTATCATTCAAAATAATTTTATATCAATGATAAAGTTGCATGCACTACATTTTGTTTAACCAAATTTAAGTGGTATAAATATAATAAAACTTCCATCTTATCACTCAAAATAATTTTATACTGATAATTAAGTTGCATGCACAACATTTTGTTTAACTAACAAAATTTAAGTGGAATAAATATAATAAAGCTTCCATCTAAATAATATTGGCTTCAAATCATGACTTCAAATGCACTTGCATGAATTGCTTTCTCATTCATTATTAAAATATAAATGGTACAAATGAAATATAGTGTATATGTTAATTTTTTTTATTTTTAAATAAATTATAATTTTTATTTTTATTTTTTTATTTTAAATAAAAAAATATTATAATAATTTTTATTTTTATTTTTTTATTTTAAATAAAAAAATATTATAATAATTTATATTAAAAATTAATTTATTATAAAAATTTAAATAAAATTTAAAATCAGATTATTATGAAATTTTTTTATTAAATTAAATTAATTGAAAATATAAAATTAGATTACAAAAATTTT
Organism: Picea engelmannii; assembly: GCA_009831015.1. Classification (NCBI taxonomy): domain Eukaryota; kingdom Viridiplantae; phylum Streptophyta; class Pinopsida; order Pinales; family Pinaceae; genus Picea; species Picea engelmannii. The sequence goes on along the minus strand of ML793974.1, from coordinate 106,359 downwards.
AATAAAAGTTTAAAATTTAGAATTAGATTATTTATTAAATTAAATTAATTGAAAATATAAAATTAGATTATTTTAAACAAATTTTATTAAAATTAATTTTTATGTAGAATTGTTTTCTATAATAATTTTTTAATTTAAATTATATTTTAAAATTTAAATATTTGAAAAATAACTTGTATTTTTATAATTTAATTTTAAATAAATATAATGTGTATGTAACTAATTTAATAATTAATTATTGGTTGAAAAAACATTATTGAAAATGTAAAATCAAGGGTGGAAGGTATTAGGGGATTGTTTTAGATCTAGAGGAAAATTTGAAACAATCTTTCCTTGGAGTTTAAGAGGGTCCACAAATAATCAAAATGAGGCTTATGAATTCCTAGTGGATCTTCTTTTAGCAATTGAATGGAGAATCAAGAACTTGATTGTGAGAGGAAACTCAAGCACAATTATCAAACTAATACTCTCAAAATCTCCCTCTTATGATAACAAGATTGTTTCCATTATAACTTGCTATCAAAACAAAGTCAACAATCTCCAAAACATCTCGTTTTACTAGGTCCTTCGAGAACACAATAATAAGCACATGCACTAGCCAATGAAGGCACTTCTCTAAAAGTTGGAATGCTTAGGAAAAAAGAGGCTTTATTTTACCAACCAATGCCTTAACACCCATATCTATCTCTCAAAGGAGGGCACATAAAATCACATTAATGCAACATATGTCACAACACCAAATTCACCGTATTGCATGTGAGGTGCATGGATATGAAAGGACCTATGCATCCCTCCTTTGCATGCCTGAACTTAATTTAAGTTTTCCTTTTAAATACCGCAACGAGGTTTATCACCAATGTGGTGGAATAATGGATTTTGATCCAAGAGAATGCACAAACATCTAGAGCAAGGCTACGTTGCGAGAAATCCAATAAGTAAGAATATCCCTCGACCTTTGGATAGTTTTGCTTGAAGGTTCTAGGCTCAGAAAAAGATCTATGTCTGGAATCTCCATTGCACTAGCTCAAATTTTTCTATATGTTTGAATTTACGGGGTTAGTCCATCCTCGGGTTGCTTTTGGTATATGTTTCTTTGATATTTTGGGAGTCAATTATGGGTTATTGTTGTCTCTTGGTATTTTGGACATCTTCATTTGGGGGTTTGGCTTCTTCGTTCTACATGATATTAGGCATTTTGGGCTCAACAATCCACATGCATTAGATGGCCCAGTAGTTTTGTTTAGCTAACTGTGTAGTGGGGTTTCTCTAGTGTTTTGATTTCAGGGTTCTAAGATGAAGAGTTTCAAGAGCTAGCAACTTTGTTATGTTTTGTGCATTGGCCCCATGGATTACAAGAAATCCTAAGAGATCTAGAGACTTCTTTGTAGGCATGAAGAATCCATCCAATGCAATATGACTTCTCTTTTCCATGTGACATCAAAAGTGCATGAAAATGAGCATCAATGTGCACTTTTCTATAATGTCATAACATGAACACATTGGTACAACAAAAATGACAAATTGACATTATGGAGATATAATGTAGCATGTTAAGAAATTTGGTACTCAATTTAAGCAAATCATCGAACATCTTTCAACTAAAAAATGTTTACAAGTTTTGTTCATCCAAAGTTCAAGGAGAATGATATTGTTTACCAAATACTTGAAGATATGGATATTGTAAATCATAAGCCTCATCCTACCAATTTAGGACTAAAAGATACCAAGAGTGATATGGTGTTTGCTAAATCTTATGGTATGCAAAGCAATTAGAATTTCAAGTATTTTCTTAAGGCTATATTCATGTAAAAAACACTAGGATGTAATATTTTTGGACATTTTTATGCTTTGTTTTTTACATATAAAGAGAATAAAATATAAATAGATACATTTAATTTTTATATCATAAGAATTTTTAGCTTTATAATTAAAAATAAATTGAATTCAATTTTTTTTTTTAAATAATAATATAGATAGAAAAAAAAGGTAATAATAAATCAAATTAATTTTTTTTATTAAAATAAAAAAAAAATCAAATTCAAAATTAATATTTAAATAATAGGTTATATAGAATTTCACTATTTAAAATTAAAATAATATATATTTAATTAAATTATATAATTAACCTTAAATGCTAGAAGTTAGTTTTGTTTTATCTTTTGGTTTTTAACTAAATTTATGAAAGAATTAAAATTAAAAAATATATCTTTATTAAAATTAAATATAAAATTAATAAATTTAAAAAATATATTTTTCATATTAGTCATCTTAAATTTTATTGATATGAAACATTGACAAAATTCAAAATTACTATTGTGGATTTTAGGATCTTTTCTCATAACCACTCCCACTCCAAAACTCTCAAAAGAATATTTTATTTGAGAATATATTTTATAATTTAATTATATGAAATAAATACTCTCAAAAGTATATTTTATTGGATATTGGGTAATATATTTTATAATTTAATTCTATAAGGTAAATATTTGAACGCAACAAAATAAATTATCGAATGGAATAAAAGGTGGCAAAAAAAATCCAAGATAGATTTTAGAGGTACAATCCCTATCGTTTTGGGCTAAGCAAGAGTAGAAATGACGTCGTGCAGGAATCGTTCACCTTTTGTAAACAAATCTAAAAGGATACCCAAAAGTAAATAGTTGCATCATTTTTAATTAATATGCCTCCTTCCACTAGCGTTCTTCCCTCTTATTCTAATGCTCAGACTGAAACAAATTTTCTTCATAAACGTGAAACGCGTGCCACGCATTGCTAGGAGGTCGGCATTGATATGTTAATTTTTAATTTCCCACTGAATTCATTCTACGTGGTCAAGGAAGATGTGCCTACGGAGGTTATTCAAATTTTTAATGGTAAAATCTTTAAAAATTCATAATATTTTATACAATATTCCAAAAGTTTCTATTTTAGATAGAAGACATAAAGTTTGGAGTTAAGTGACTTGCAAATTAGAAAGGTAAGGACATGAAGACTATTAAGTTTAAATATTAAAAATTGGAAAGCTTCCTTAAGGCCTAAACCCTAGACTCAACGCTTCATTGTCCCTGTTTTTAAAAGTGAGGGTAAAAGAAATCCCTCTAATTATAAAACCATTATGATTATCCCCATTTTAGCCAAGCTATATAGAAGTATTTTGAAAAAGAAGATAAGCATATGGCTAGAAAGCCATGGAAAAAGAGCTAAAAGTCAAGGCGACCTTGTCATGCTTAGGATCATCATAGAGGAGTCCTGCAACAATAAAACCAAACTCTTTTTTTTTTTCTGTTTACTTTAGGAAAGCTTTTGACATTGTGCCTAGGACCAACCTTTGGAATGGGTTAGAAGAGATAAAATTTCCCTCTGGGCTAAGAGTTGATGTAGTGAGTTTGTATGAGAACATTATTGCCAAGTTTAGGAGCACTCAGGGTTGGTCAAAAGAAATTAACTACAATATAGGAGTCAAACAAGTTTGTCCCCTATCCCCTACTCTTTTTGGAATTTACATTAACAAGTTGGAAGCTTGTCTAGAAGCTGCAAGTTGTGTTGGACCAACTCTTGCTAGTATAGTCATCATCCTTCTTCTCTATGTCGGTGATATTTTTCATATGGAAAGGAATCCCGATGACCTCAGTAAGCATCTTAGCATCCTCAAGGACTTCTTCTCTAGTACAGGAATGACTGTGAACACTAACAAAACAAAGGTTATGATAATTAAATCCAATAAGATCACCTATGATACTTTCATATATGACAACAATACCTTGGAGGAAGTAACTTCATACAAGTATCTTCGAATTGATATTCAGTAGAAGCTCAATCAAAACTATAGCATTGAAAAAAATATAAATGGAGGGTGGAAAGCTTATTATGGGCTTGAAAATAATTGTAACTTATCTGACCTTTGGCTATGAGATAAGAAAAATCTCTTATTTGAGACATCACTCTTGTTATCTTATATGGATGTCAAGTTTGGTGATGTAGTATCTCTTGAGAATATTGGAGAAAGATAAAAAAATATCCAAAAGAATTTTGTAACTTATAATCTCAAAATTAAAGGTAATACACCCTATCTTATCCTCCTCATAGAAGTGAGTCTTTCACCCATTGAGAGAAAAACTACGATTAGGTACTTAATGTACAAGAACAAGATAAATAACATGGATAAAAATAGGCTCCCCAAAATTGTTTTAGACTCTAGCCAAAATCACCAACGGCTCAAGCGAGGATGGCATAATGATGTCAAGTCTTGGATAAATCATTAGGGAATAAAATAAGTTATTCTATAGAATATTGATTATATTAAAAATATTTTTCCAGTGAAATTTAAGGAGGATCTATGGTCTAATAAATAATTAGAGGATAAAACAAAATTAAGATATTATAAGGAGGTGGTTAACCCTAATCTTGAAGATCAAAAGTATCTCTCTATTTTGACTAGCATTAAAAAGAGAATCAATATTCCTAATAAACTACATATTGAGACTAGGCATTGGACAATCCTCAAAACACCATGGCATGAAAGAATGTGTCACCTTTGTGGCACCAAAATAGTTGAAGATGAAAAGCACTTTATCCTAGAGTGCTTTGTGTAAACCCAAATTAGATCTCATTTTCAAAATATTTGAATACCCACCTTCCTAACCTTCTAAGTCATCAAAACTATAGTGATCTTTGAAAGCTTCTCCTAATATTTTTTTTTTAGCATCTAAATAACATTATAAAGAAATCTAAATAATCTCTTACCTTTCTAAAGGTCTCATAGACCGATTTTGGTCTCCATCATCATCATCGTCATCATCAAATAATCAAAGAACTATTAACTTTTAAAATTAATATCAAATAAATAAATATATAAACTAATATATAATTAATTTAGTAATAGATTGCTTGTTAAAATAAACGAGAGAAGTCTAAATGTTCTATGTTTTATATCTTTCTCAATTTCTAACAAATTTTGAACAAAACTGGTCAAAAAATGTACTCGAGAAAGGTTAAAAATTAGAACATTTAAACTACACGAAAATTAAAAACATTATTACAAAAGACATTGTCTTACTATATATTTTAAAAAAATATTAAAATAAATCATTATTTTTATTTTTATTTTATAACATATAATATAATAATTTAATTTTATGATATAAAAAAAATTATTTTTTGAATTTCATTATTAAAATTAAAATTATATGTATATATAATGATTAACATCTGCTAACACTGAATTGGTCTGTCAGATCTTAAGAGGGTAAATGATTACTTGTGATTCTTTAGAATTTTGTTTTTGTGCTCGAAAAGCATTAAGAGAAGCTTTCCAAGATCACCATAGTTTTGTTGAGTTAAGAGGTTAGGAAGATTGGTAGTGTGACAAATATTTTGAAAATGAGATCTAATGTGGGTATAGGCTGGACAATCTAAGAGAAAGTGTTTTTCATCTTCAACCTTCTTAGTGTCACAAAGGTGACACACACTTTCATCTCATGGCATTTTAGGAATTGACCAATGCCCAGTTTCACTATGGAGCTCATGAGAATTTGTTCTTATCTTAGGAATGCTTTTTTTTTCTTTACACTCGTCAAAACAGACAGATAATTTTGATCTTCTATATTAAGGTTGATTACATCCTTATAATACCTCAACTTTATTTTTTCCTCTAACTCTTTATCACACCACGTTTTATCCTTAAATTTTGATTAATGATATTTTTAATAGTATCTTTATTCTGCAAAATGGTGTCTTCCATGATTCCCCGATAGTTTAGCCAAGATTGGGCATCTTTATGTCATCCTCGCTTGAGTCGATGGTGGTTACGACTTGATTTTGAATCAAGTTTGGGTAGCCTATTGTCTTCCATGTTCTTTAACTTGTTCTTATACATTAGGTATCTAGTCATAGTCATGCTCTTAATGGGGGAGAGGCTTGTTTCTAAGAGGAGGATGGGACAGGGTGTATTTCCTTTAAATTTGAGATTATAGGTTATAAAATTCTTTTGTATTTGTTCTATGTTTCTCCAGGAATCACGAGAGATACCACAACACCAGAATTCACATCCATAAAGAATAACAGGTGTAATGAGAGTATCAAAGATAAGTTTCTTCTTATCTGAAATCCAAAGATTGGCTGAATTACAATTGTTTTCAAGCCCATAATAAGCTTTCCATCCTCCAATAATCTTTTTCTCCGTGTTATAATTCTAGTTGAGCTTGTGGTGAATATCAATTCCAAGAAATTTGTATGAATTCACTTCCTCCAAGTTTTTGTTGTCATATATGAAGGTGTCATAAGTGATTTATTGGATTTAATAATCATGACCTTAGTCTTATTAGTATTAATAGTCATACCAATATTGGAGAAAAAATCCTTGAGGTTTCTTAGTTGGTTTTCAAGATCATGGGGACTCCTTTCCATAAGAACGATATCATCAGCATAAATAAGAAGACTGATGACTATAACCAGTGAGAGTAAGACCGACACAACCTGTTTTTTCCAAACTATCTTCTAACTTGTCAATGTATATGCCAAAAAGGGTAGGGGACAAGGGACAACCTTATTTGACTCCAATATTGGAGTTAATCTCTTTTGACCAGCCCTCATTGTTTTTAAACATAGCAATAACGTTCTCATACATCCTTATTGCATCAAACCTCAATACGTGAGGCACTTTTATCTCTTCCAACCTATTCCAAAGGTTTTTCCTAGGAACCATGTCAAAAGATTTTCTAAAGTCATTAAAACAACAAAAAAGATTGGTTTTAGTATTTCAGAACTCCTATGCAATGATCCTAAAGGTAAAAACATGGTCCACAGTTGAATGATATTTCCTAAACCTTGCCTAGCCTTTAGCTATTTTACCGTGAATTTCTAGCCAAAGGATAATCTTCTTTTCCAAAACATTTCCATAAAGCTTGGCTAAAATCGGGCTAATCATAATGGTCCTATAATTAAAGGGAATGTTTCTATCCCCATTTTTAAAAATAGAAACAATGAGGCTTTGCATCTAGGGTTTAGGGAAGCCCTGATTGACTGCTAACTTGAAGAGCTTGTGTATGTGAGGGATAAGAATAGGCCCTCCGATTTTAAAAATTTCATCTTGGTAGCCTTCAATGTCCTTGTCTTTCCCAATTGCAAGCCGCTTAACCCCGAACTCTATGTCATCTAAAGAAAAAATTGCATCCTCTGTAGGAACAATAGGAATGGTGTCCATGACATTAGGGAACTCGTAAAGACTTTTAAGGTAAGAATTTCAGTCCCTTAAGGGAATTTTATATATATATATATATATATATATATATATATATATATATATATATATATATAAGCTATTTTTTAACTATAAAAATATTTTTCTTCCAACATCTTTCTTTAATTATGGAAATTAATTCTATTATAATTTCTATTCTTAATTATATTAAGAAAGATCTAATAATATGTGTGTAAATATTATAATTTTATTT
>ML793974.1:64674-91201 GCA_009831015.1 Picea engelmannii | reverse complement strand
AGAGGGAATGTTTTTATCCCCATTTTTAAAAATAGGAACAATGAGGCTTTGCATCCAGGGTTTAGGGAAGCCCTGCTTGACTGCTAAATTGAAGAGCTTGTGTATGTGAGGGATAAGGATTGGCCCTTCGATTTTAAAAATTTTAGCTTGGTAGCCTTCAATGTCCTTAGCTTTCCCATTTGTGAGCCTCTTAACCCCGAACTCTATGTCATCTAAAGAAAAAACTTCTTCCTTTGTAGGGACAATAGCAATGGTGTCCATGGCATTAGGGAACTCGTAAATATTTTTAAGGTAGGAATTCCAGTCCGTTAATGGAATCCTATTATTTTCTTTAGTATTGCATTTTAGAATTTGGCTCCAGAACTTCTTAGGATCCAACTTGTATAGTTGTGAAAGTTTCTCTTGCCTTTTATTGATATAATATCTTTTTTTCCTTAAAATAAGGGCTTTGTACGTATTGATCTTATTGAGTTTTAAGGGCTCATTAGAAACATCCCTAATGGCTTTCCTAGCAATTTTACATTCTTTATCATACCAAGGGTTGGTTGTTCTATTATTTTTTTTATGGGACACCTCGAAAGATAACTTGTTAATATAAGTGGAAAGGGTAGTTGTAAAATTATGATAGAGTTCTTCAATGTTGTCCTTATAAGTTATGAGGTTTAATTTACTATTTAAATCTTTTAAGAAAATGTCAACTTTACTTTTTTCAAGGCACAAATTCCTTTGATTATAAGAATTCTCTTCAATGGTGCTCCTATGCATGGATAATTTTAGAGTTAGGATTAAAGGTTTATGATCAGGCTCATGGTCATTTAAAAGGTCAAAAGTTGTTATTTGGTTGAAAATGGGGATATCTAATATCACATAATCTACAACACTACTACCTAGCCCATGAATACATGTCATTTGGTTGGAGTTTGACCACTTCATTACTCCATTGCAAATTATTAGGTCTTGAGAGCTACAGAGCTTGACCAACTTAGTACCAAACAAATTCTCAATTAGGTCTTGAGAGCTTCTTTTGTAGCTATGTAACACCCTGTTTCCCCCAATCTGTAAAAATAACTATACTGGCCAAGTATTGTGGAAAACTCAGAAATGTGAATGTGTGATGTGAATGGACCCTGCGAAAAAGGTCGATGAATGTAAAAAATATTATGAATATATATATTGCAGGACTGCTGAGAGGGGGTGTGCTAAAAAAGAGACCATGATGGCTGAAGAAAGGTGGTGGAAGGCACCTGGAATGGTGGCGTTAACTTCCACCGAAACCAATACCGTATTTGGACTTCACTGGCCCGGAGAACCAAGAGCGGCTCGCTGGCCCCAAATTAAATGACTCGCCAGGTTGATAGGTAAATGGATCCACATGAGTAATGAGGGATGGGGGTGAACCTCCCATCCGTAGAGTCCTCAGACCTGACCACCACGAGGAAGATCGTGCCACAGGCAACCTCGCCGAAAAGAGAAAAGGCAGGAAGAGTGTGCGATGAAAAGGGGGGAGACGCGAGGGAAAGAAAAGAAAAAGAACTCTGAAAAATACAGAGTGAGTGATAGCGGAGAAGAAGGAGAGTAACCTTCATTCTCAGTCACTGGTTAACAAAGACTCAGTGTCGCAACATCGTGTTCTCAGCTCAGGGGTGGCTAGTGGTAAATCCATTCGGAGTCACTGAGCCTACAATTGGGTGGAAATGAGCACCCCTCTCAGCGGTTGCATCACCTGGTGTTTTTCTGATAAGTATTATATCTTGTATATTGAAATTTATATGCTAACATGTATGTTCATAGTCTGTGAAATTATGAATGGTTTCAGTATAAGACTGTCTGCATGGTGTTTTGATCATAAATGATGGCTACATGTTTTTATTGGAAAAACCACGTATGGCTTATGTTTATATATATATATATATATATATATATATGATGAACTAATATAGATTCTCAAGTTTGCTTTCGGGAGATTTGCTCCTGTGTTGTCCTACCTGATGCCTTGGATAGACTTCCTCACGAAGGCACCCTTTCGAGACCACTTCCTTACCTTCGAGAAGACCTTCCAGTTTGGTCTTCAAAACATGGTGTAAATTACCTGAGGATCTGAAGGAGGATGTTATAGTTTAAGTCTTAAACTCTTGCACAAGGGAGAATGATCCTTGTAGATCCCAACACTTCGGCATTTCGGTACCCGGAGTACCCAAGGGCGAGTCTCCCTTCACTCGCAAGTCCCGAAACCCCGATTTACGAAATCCTGAAATGGCAGCGTGTGGATAAGTATCGATTGACGGATGAGATTTTGTCAGAAGATCTGCAGTCAGTCACGATCATTAGATTGGAGGAAGAAATGAGGGCGTTAAATGCCTCAACCTCCTTCTTTTATCTTCGTGAGTAGCGAAGAAATCGGATTGTAGATCCAAAGGTCTGTGAGAATACATGAACTGTTCATTCATAAGGGCACGTGGCGGTCGGTAAGCGTTTCGGCATTTCGACACCCGGGAATCAAAGGGCAAGAACCCTGGTCATCGTGAGTCACGAAATCCCGACAACCGAAACCCTGAAATAGTTTAAAGTGTGGATAAGTATCGATTGACGGACGAGGTTCTGTCAGAAGATCTGCGGTCAGTCATGACCATTAGATTGGAGGAAGAAACGAGGGCGTTAAATGCCTCAACCTATTTCTTTTATCTTCGTAAGTAGCGAAGAAATCGGGACCGTGGATCCCCAAGGTCCATGGGAATACCTGGACCATCCAGCTGTAGAAAACACATGGCGGATGGTAATCATTTCAGCTTTTCAGAACCCAGGAGATCAATGGGTAAGAACCCTTGTCCTCACAACTCCCGAAATCTCGATATGTGAAATCCCGAAATAACAACGTATGTCTAAATCCCGATATTTTGGTATTTTGACATTCAGAATAACCTAAGTGCGAGTTTCTTTGTACTCGTCAGTCCCGAAATCTCGATGGGTGTAATCCTGAAAGGACGATACGCAGACATCTTACGATATTTCGGCATTTCGAAAATCGAAATACTCAAGGGCGTATTCCCTCGTACTCGCAAGTCCCGAAATCCCGATTAGCCAAATCCGAAAATAGTCTAACATGGATTTGAATCCCGATATTTCGGTGTTTCGGCATCCGGAATATCCAAGGGTGAATTCCCTTGTACTCGCAAGTCACGAAATCTCGATTTGCGATATCCTGAAATATGGAGTGTGGAAAAGTTATCATATTTCGGTATCTGGTACCCAAGGCACCTAAGTGCGGGCCTCACATGTTCACCAATCTCAAAACCCCTGACTCGCAAAATCCCGATGGATGGATTCCCGAAATAGTGAAGCGTGTTAAAGCTTAGCGCTTTTGGAGTTTCGGCTCTCGGGAAACCTAAGTGCGAGACCTCCTGTTATCGCACATCCCAAAATCCCGATGGAGTCAAACCCCGAAAGGTGGAAGGACATGTTTTAATCCGAGGCATTTCTAGTTATGACAAACTATTGGTTCCCTTCGGATTTCGGCACTTCGAGAGATAAGAGGGAGAAGGAAATACATGTATCGCGATTTCCCGAATCGCAAAAGCCGACGAGCACCTCTCCGGTAGGACCTGTGGTCATAGCCGTCGATCATATGAGTATGGATAAGGGACGGCAGGGTCTGTATTAGGTCCCGTAGAAATTCGGGGAATTCTATTCCTCAGTGAAAAGAAGGAAAAAGCCGAAAAATTCTAGTTCCCATGGTGGGTGTGTTACAAATTGGTATCAGAGCATGGTTACAACACTTGGCATGCTTGGGCTCATGAACAAGTTGCACAGAAGCTCCATTCGAAACAATCCTAAAAGGAGTAACCCCCTGTCTTAACCTTCCTAATCAAAAGATGAAGTTAAGAATGAAAACTCCTATTGTGTGTGTGTACATGTGAAAATATGAATTATGTACTGGTTATAAACAAACGTAAATATTGACTAACAACCAACGTTTGTCTTTTGCACCTAAGCAGGCGATCAACTGTGGGAAATTATAGATGTATAAAATGGTGACTCACCATGAAGTGGGGGAAGGCTCCCACAATAGAGATGAAGAGTCTGACGAAAGGAGGGTGGTAGGGACCCCTCCATATCTAGTCGAGACCGTGAGGAGCCTCATGGTCGAATTACAAAGCTACAAGGCTGACAATGAGAGAATGATGAAAGAACAAGAAAAGCAAACAGAAATTAACGCAGTTTTACTGCAGAGCTTATCCGACCTACAAAGACAAATGAAGCATGAACCTGAGACACAGAAACATGGTCATATTAGTGGCCACAATAAGAGGAGCACCTCGAAAAAGGTCCACCCCAGAGGTAAAGGAAAAGCGGCGGATGATTCCTCTAAGAAGGAAGCGGGCGATTTGGAGGGCTCTTCTAGCAGCAGAACCAGTTCCTATGCCTGAAGGAAACAGAAGAAGCAAAAGCCTCCCAAAGGTTGTAAATTCGAAGAATTCAGAAAAGCCAAACCACCCTCCTTCGACGGTGAAATAAAGAAGGGAGAGGAAGCAGAGGCCTGCCTGCTTGGACTAAAGAAGCATTTCAGAGTCCATGACTTCTCAGAAAATTTGAAGGCCTGAGTGGCCACCTTCAACTTGAACGGAAAATCTTCCATTTGGTGGGAAGACCTTAAGAATGTGAAAGGGGTTCGCGAAGAGAACCTATCCTGGAAGAAATTTGAGAAATACTTTCGAAAGAAGTATTTGTCAGAAAAATATTTCGACGAGAAGACCAAAGAGTTTTATGAAATCAAACTGGGACAACTCACTATAGAAGAATATGTCAACAAATTCCTTGATTTGTTGAGGTATGTACCTTATATAAAAGCAGAAAAGGCAAAGGTGCAACGCTTCATCAGTGGACTACCTAAGGACTATCAGAATAGAATTGAATTTGATGAGCCAAAGACTCTAGAAGGAACTATTCGAAAGGCAACCTATTGTCATGAACAGTTTGGGCATCGAGGAAAACCTCATGAAGGATGGAAACAAAAGCATAGTTCAAGATTTTAGAAAAAGGGGATTAAATCCCTAGGATTTAAGAACTATAAGAAGAACCCAAGAATGAGATTTCCAGCCCAGAGTGTACACCAACAGAATTTTCCCTCCTTGAGGGGGAATAAAACTTCTGGACCCATATCAGTGAAAAATGATAACCCAAAGAGAGAACCTTTGAAATGTTGGGGTTGTGGGGAAGAACATCTATTGAGAGATTGTCCACACCGAAAATAGAATAGTCGGAGAATTTACAATATCCAGGAAGCTACCACTGTCAATGATGTGGCCAAGAGTGTGCCACAAATTTATGCAGCCTTGGATAATAACCAGGCTGACCACCAAGCTTCAGTGGTGGAAGTAGAAGGTATGATTTCCAACCATCTAGTGTTTGTTTTGATTGACCCTGGTTCAAATTTGAGTTATATATCCCCTAAAGATGTTGATAAGTGTAAACTATAGCCACAAAAACATACCAAGCCATGGTTGGTACAGTTATCCATTGACACCAAAAGAAGGGTAGCAGAGGTTATACTAGCCTGCCAATTGATGTTGGGTAAATTCCCCACCCAAGCAACCCTTAACTTATTACCCCGAGGATCGTATGATCTATTGATTGGTATGGACTGGTTGGCCGCCCATAAAGCCAAATTGGACTGTTACCATAAAACCTTAGAATGTGTAAGTAAAGAAGGAAAGAGGATAACCCTTCAAGGGATCCAAAAACCTGTCTTGGTGAGACAAATATCAGCTCTGCAAATGAGAAAGTATTGTCGAAAGGGATGTCCCTTATATGCAATACAGGTGTTGAAAACAATCGAAGGTGACAAACCAATCCCTAACGATCACCCTATCCTGAGAGAATACAGAGATGTGTTTCCGAAAGAGGTATCGGATCTACCTCCGAGAAGGAACATAGACTTCTTGATAGAACTTGCACCATGAGCGGTGTCGGTGTCTAGGACACCCTACCGAATCAGCACACCTAAGTTAGTTGAACTCAAGTTGCAATTAAAAGAAATGATGGATAAAGGCTATATTTGACCCAGCGTGTCTCCATGGGGAGCACCAGTCCTGTTTGTGAAAAAGAAGGACGGTACCCTTAGACTATGTATAGATTATAGGCAACTCAATAAGGTAACCATAAAGAACAAGTACCCCTTGCCCAGGATTGATGACCTGTTCGATCAATTGGGGGATGCATCTATTTTCTCAAAGATTGATTTGAGGTCGGGATACCATCAAGTCCGAATCAAGGGTGAAGACATCCATAAGACTGCCTTCCGAACGAGGTATGGACACTATGAGTTTGTGGTAGTGCCATTTGGGTTGACCAATACCCCTGCCACTTTCATGTGCTTGATGAACAGTGTACTCAGCAAATTCCTAGACAAATTTGTGTTGGTTTTTATTGACGATATATTAATTTAATCCAAGAATGGAGAAGAGCATGAAGAGCATCTTAGACTTGTGCTGCAAGTGGAAAGAGAACATCAGCTCTATGCCAAATTCAACAAATTTGAATTCTTCCAGAAGAAAATACATTACTTAGGCCATGTTCTATCCGAAGAAGGAGTAGCAGTAGACCCTAATAAAATCAGGTCTATCATGGAATGGCCTACCCCAAAGGACGTTTTGGATATCAGATCCTTTATGGGATTAGCAGGATACTATAGGAGATTTATAAAAGGATTCTCCAAGATTGGTTGTCCAATCACTACCCTCCAGAAGAAGGGGACAAAATTCACGTGGACACAGAAATGTGAAGAAAGATTTCAAACCCTGAAACATCTACTGACCCATGCACCCGTGATGAAGATCGTCGATCCCGAAGCTGACATCCTCGTGTGCACAGATGCCTGTAAAGAAGGGCTCGGAGGAGTCCTTATGCAGGGAGGAAGTGTGGTCTGCTATGAATCCTGAAAATTGAATGAGCACAAAGTCAACTATGTGACCCATGATCTAGAGCTGGCTGCCATAGTGCATGCCTTGAAAATGTGGAGGCATTACCTCCTGGGAAGAAAATTTGTACTTATGATAAATCACTATGGATTGCGATATATGTTTGACCAACCAAAGCTCAATGCCAGACAAGCTAGGTGGATGGCCCTCCTTAGCGAGTTTGATTTCAAAATCAAACACATTAAAGGAAAAGAAAATAGGATGGCAGATGCCCTTAGCAGAAGCATGAAAACAATTCACCTGGCCACGATGAGCACCTACGAGACGGATGTCAAAGAAAGAGTCAGGAATGCACAAGAGACAGACACATTCTTCCAAACCGTGACCTTGTACCTACAGCAAGAACCCACGGGGATAAAGTATGGAGACTACCATATGATGGAAGAAGGTTTGCTCACTTACCGAAGCAAATTGTACATTCCAGATTGTGACGACTTGAAGAGGTTCATACTGGATGAACTACATAAAAGACCCTATTCTGGTCATCCAGGATACCAGAAAATGATCACGGCCACTAGGAGGCAATTCTATTGGCCTAGATTGAAGAAAGACATATCCGAGTACCTAGCCAAATGCATAGAATGCCAACAAGTAAAAGTAGAACACTGACACCTAGCGGGATTATTACAACCCCTACCAATCCCAGAATGGAAATGGGAAACCATCTCCATGGATTTCATCACCGGATTACCAACCTCGACTAAACAGAATGGCGCCATCATGGTAGTGGTGGATAAATTGAGCAAGTCTTCTCATTTTATCCCCATCAAGTCAACTTGCAAGGCAATAGACATTGCCCAGGTATTCATGAAGGAGATATTCAGACTGCATGGCATGCCAAAAGGGATCGTGTCTGACAGAGACACGAAGTTCGCTTCCAACTTTTGGAAATCACTGATGGCAGGTTTAGAGACCAAATTGTTGTTTAGCACCGCCTATCACCCTCAAACCGACGGACAGACAGAAAGAGTGAACCAAATACTTGAAGACATGCTAAGAATGCATGTAATGCATCAACCCAAGAAGTGAGAAGACTACCTGCCACTGGTAGAATTCGCCTACAATAACGGCTACCAAACATCCTTAAAGAGGAGTCCCTTCGAAGTCCTCTATGGTAGACCGTGTAACACTCTAGTTAGCTAGAGTAATCCCATAAACAAGATTTCTTTTGGACCCGACATGTTGAAAGAAATGAAATAGTAGGTGACTCAGATAAAACAAAACCTAAAGGTCGCTCAGAACCAACAGAAAAGTTATGTCGACCAAAAG
Source organism: Picea engelmannii (assembly GCA_009831015.1). Classification (NCBI taxonomy): domain Eukaryota; kingdom Viridiplantae; phylum Streptophyta; class Pinopsida; order Pinales; family Pinaceae; genus Picea; species Picea engelmannii. Next base: position 82,958 of record ML793974.1, on the reverse strand, counting down.
AGAACTCCAAGAGAGTTCAAAACGGGAGATCATGTATATCTCAGAGTTAGGCCCAGGAAAAGTTCCCTAAAAATGGGAGCTTGTGCCAAGTTAGCACCTCGGTATTGTGGACCCTTTGAGGTTCTAGATAGAGTGGGACCTGTAGCCTATAGGCTAGCACTTCCTCCCACAGTAAAAGCACGTAATGTTTTCCATGTTTCATTATTGAAGAAATATGTACATGATGCTAACCATATAATTGACTAGTTTGTGATCCAGGTGGAACTGGAGGGAGAATTTCTACCAGAACCTCAATGCATACTGGACAGAAAGGAAACCCCGATCCGGAACCGAACCATTGCATAGGTCAAGGTGCAGTGGAAGCATTTTGGCCCAGATAAGGCTACATGGGAAATGGAGGATGCCATGAAATAGGCATATGCAATTTTGTTTACATCTGTACATGCATGTCATGTTGACAGATAGAACATCGAGGACGATGTTCCTTTAAGGGGGAGGGAATTGTAACACCATGTTTCCCCCAGTCTGTAAAAATAACTATACTGGCCAAGTATTCTGGCAAACTCAGAAATGTGAATGTGTGATGTGAATGGACCTTGTGAAAAAGGTCGATGAATGTAAACAATATTATGAATATATATATTGCAGGACTGCTGAGAGGGGGTGTGCTGAAAAAGAGACCACGATGGCTGAAGAAAAGTGGTGGAAGGCACCTGGAATGGTGGCATTAACTTCCACCGAAACCAATACCGTATTTGGACTTCACTGGCCCGGAGAACCAAGAGCGGCTCGCTGGTCCCAAATTAAATGACTCACCAGGTTGGTAGGTAAATGGATCCTAATGAGTAATGAGGGATGGGGGTGAACCTCCCATCCGTAGAGTCCTCAGACCTGACCACCACGAGGAATATCGTGCCACATGCAACCTCGCCGAAAAGAGAAAAGGCAGGAAGAGTGTGCGATGAAAAGGGAGGAGACACGAGGGAAAGAAAAGAAAAAGAACTCTGAAAGATACAGAGTGAGTGATAGTGGAGAAGAAGGAGAGTAACCTTCGTTCTCGGTCACTGGCGAACAGAGACTTAGTCTCGCAGCATCGTGGTCTCAGCTCGGGGGTGGCTAGTGGTAAATCCATTCGGAGTCGTTGAGCCTACAATTGGGTGGAAACGAGCACCCCTCTCAGCGGTTGCATCACCTGGTGTTTTTCTGATAAGTATTATATCTTGTATCTTGAAATTTTTATGCTGACATGTATGTTCATAGTCTGTGCAATTATGAATGGTTTCAGTATAAGACTGTCTACATGGTGTTTTGATCAGACATGATGGCTGCATGTTTTTATTGGAAAGACCATGTATGACTTATGTTTATATATATATATATAATGAACTAATACAGATTCTCAAGTCTTCTCTTGGGAGATTTGTTCTTGTGTTGTCCTACCTGATGCCTTGGATAGAGTTCCTCACGAAGGCACCCTTTCAATACCACTTCCTTACCTTCGAGAAGACCTTCCAGTCTGGTCTTCAAAACATGGTGTAAATTACCTGAAGATCTAAAGGAGGATGTTATAGTTTAAGTCTTAAACTCTTGCACGAGAGAGAATGGTCCTCGTAGATCCCAACACTTTAGCATTTCAGTACCTGGAGTACCCAAGGGCGAGTCCCCCTACACTCACAAGTCCCGAAACCCCGATTTACAAAATTCCAAACTGGCAGCGTGTGGATAAGTATCGATTGACGGACGAGATTCTGTCGGAAGATCTGCGGTCAGTCATGACTGTTAGATTGGAGGAAGAAACGAGGGCGTTAAATGCCTCAACCTCCTTCTTTTATCTTCATGAGTGGCGAAGAAATCGGACCGTAGATCCAAAGGTCCGTGAGAATACCTGAATCGTTCATTCATAAGGGCACGTGGTGGTAGGTAAATGTTTTGGCGTTTCGACACCCGGGGAATCAAAGGGCAAGAACCTTGGTCATAGCGAGTCGTGAAATCCCAACAACCGAAACCCCGAAATAGTTTAAAGTGTGGATAAGTATCGATTGACGGACGAGATTCTATCGGAAGATCTGCGGTCAGTCACGACCGTTAGATTGGAGGAAGAAACAAGGGCGTTAAATGCCTCAACCTCTTTCTTTTATCTTCGTAAGTAACGAAGAAATCAGGACCATGGATCCCCAAGGTCCATGGGAATACCTGGACCGTCCAGCTGTAGAAAACACGTGGCGGTCGGTAAGCGTTTCAGCTTTTCAGCGCACGGGAGATCAATGGGTAAGAACCCTTGTCCTCACGACTCCCGAAATCCTGATATGCGAAATCCCGAAATAACAGCGTATGTCTAAATCCCGATATTTTGGTATTTCGACATTCGAAATAACCTAAGTGCGAGTTTCTTTGTACTCGTTAGTCCCAAAATCTCGATGGGTGTAATCCCAAAATGACGATACGCAGACATCTTACGATATTTCGGCATTTCGGAAATTGAAATACTCAAGGGCGTATTCCCTTGTACTCGCAAGTCCCGAAATCCCTCTTAGCGAAATTCCAAAATAGTCTAACATGGATTTGAATCCCGATATTTCGATGTTTCGGCATCCAGAATATCCAAGGGCGAAGTCCCTTGTACTCGCAAGTCCTGAAATCTCGATTTGCGATATCCCGAAAGATGGAGTGTGGAAAAATTATCATATTTCGGTATTCCGGTACCCGGGGCACCTAAGTGCAGGCCTCACGTGTTCGCCAATCTCGAAACCCCTGACTCACGAAATCCCGATGGATGGATTCCCGACATAGTGAAGCGTGTTAAAGCTTAGTGCTTTCGAAGTTTCAGCTCCCGGGAAACCTAAGTGTGAGACCTCCTGTCATCGCACATCCCGAAATCCCGATGGAGTCAAACCCCGAAAAATGGAAGGACATGTTTTAATCCGAGGCATTTCTAGTTATGACAAACTATTGGTTCCCTTCGGATTTCGACACTTCGAGAGATAAGAGGGAGAAGGAAATACATGTATCGTGATTTTTCGAATCGCGAAAGTCGACGAACACCTCCCCGGTAAGACCTGTGGTCATAGCCGCCCATCATATGAGTATGGATAAGGGACGGCAGGGTCTGTATCAGGTCCCGTAGGAATTCAGGGAATTCTATTCCTCGGTGAAAAGAAGGAAAAAGCTGAAAAATTCTAGTTCCCATGGTGGATGTGTTACAAGCTATTAGATAAAACAAGGTCCTCATCTAGCCATAAAGGATTATGGTTGGAGTCATCACTTAAAAGAGTAGCTTGTTTAGTTGCAGTCCTAGCATTAAAGTCTCCTAGCAGGAGAATATTACCTTCATTTTTCAAATTATAAATATCTAGTTCTAAATTATTATAGGGACAATTTTTATCTAGGTTATTTTTCTTATAAAATGTAGAATTAATAGGTGCAAAATAACAAATTGCTATATACATCTTCTTAGTATTGGTGTCTGAAATTTCTATCCAAATGTATTGATTAAGATGGTCAATCTTATGATGTTGAATGTGAGGAGAAATGTTTTTTCTAATATAACAAGCTATGCCTCCTATCCCTCTACGGTGGGATTTTTTGTTCCATGCAGACCACACGACAAATCCTTCCATGTTAGGAACCTTAGACTCCTCATACTCCGAAGTTTTAGCTAGACAAATAATATCAATATCACTCGGGATCCAACTTATCATAAAACCTTTGAGCCATGAAAATCCACGACAATTCCCAAAAAAAATCTCAAGTGTCCAAGATACCACCCTCTAGAATAACTCTAGAAAATGGTAATACTTAAAAAAAAAAAAAAACAAAAAAAAAAATCATTTTCTTCATTTTCTTCATTTTCTCTATTGTTTTGGACTACATAAGAGTAGAATTGACGTGGTGGAGAAATCATTCACCTTTTGTAAACAAATGTAAGAAGATACCCAAAAGTAAATAGTTGCATCATGCATTATTGCAACACTCTAAAGTAAAAAAAATGACGTAAAAGAAAGAGCCGGGAGACTCTCCAATCTCAGTCCCGGCTTTATGACAATCGGTCCCCACATCCCAAACATGCAAATTCCAAACATAGAAGGATTATATTATATACACATACAGACCCCTTATGTCTGTCCACGGCCTTCCTCACGAAAACGCTTTTCATTTTTAATTAAGTTGCCTCCTTCCATGAGCGTTGTTCCCTCTTATTCTAATGCTCGGAGTGAAACAAATTTTCTTCATAAACGTGAAACGTGTGCCACCCATTGCTAATAGGTCGGCATTCACATGTTAATTTTTAATTTCCCACTGAATTCATTGGGCAGGCGGTTCAGTGCGCAGCCATGTATATGGAACTGATGAGTAAGTATTGCAATTTGCCACTCAAATATTGGACTTTAACTTATATTACCATGTCGTTGTTACACATGGTGGAGGAGAGAATTGGAGAAAACGGAGATTTTTATTGGTGAAAATTCACGTGATGATGAGGGGGGAATTACGACAAAGAAGATGTGTCTGGGAGGTTATTCAAATACGCGGACAAGGTGGACATGGTTTTGATGATATTAGGCACACTCTTATTTTATTTATTTATTATCTATCATGGCTGGTATTTTATTTATTTTTATCTATCATGCATAAATAGTGTTTGCACTGGAGTTGGACAACTCTTCAATTTGTTTAAAGATGACAGTTTTTTTTTTAATTTACCTTACATTGTTACAGAGTATTTTTTTGCAAGATTTATTTGTATAATGATTTTCCATAGGACGATCCTATGGTATTTTAATCTTGTAATTTGGTTATTTCTAATAAAATTGTAATTTTGTTATCTCTAATAAAATTACAGATTTTTTTTTATGGGAAAAAAACACTATTTAAGCTTTATATATATTCAGTGTTTATAGGTTGGTTAGTATTTACAGAAGATGAATTTTTTTCTATATAAGACATAAAGTTTGGGATTAAGTGACTTGCAAATGGGAAAGCTAAGGACATCTAAGGCTACCAAGCTGAAATATTAAAAATTGGAGGGCCTATTCTAATCACATATTTTAAAAGTGGGATAAAATATGGCTAGAAATCCACGGAAAAAGAGTTAAAGGCTAGGATGGTTTTAGAGTTTATCATTTAGCCATAAACCACCTCACACAATTTCCAACTTTTGAAATAGGTTAGAATAGTTAGAATTTCCCTCTGCTAAGTGTTGTTGGTGTAAGTTTTTATGAGTTGAGTTATTTCCATTTTTTTTTATGTATCATGCATAGATAGTGTTTGAACTGGAGTTGGGAAACTCCTTAATTCTATTAAAGATAGAAAATTTATTTTCCTTTTTATTCACCTTACAAAATCAAAGAATATTTTTTTTCCAAAAATCAATTTCAAATATTTTACAGTATTCTACTCTTGTAATTTTGTTACCTTTAATGATATTATTACAGTCAAATAATCAAAAAATAATTAAATTTTAAAATTAATATCAAATAAATTAATTTAATAATAGAATTAATATCAAATAAATTATTATATAAATTAATTTAATAATAAATTGTTTGTTAAAATAAAAGTAAAGAACACTTAGTTTTTAAAATTAATATAATAATAAATTGTTTGTTAAAATAAAAATAACAAGTTTAAATGCTCTATGTTTTTTATCTTTTTAAATTTTTAGAAAAAATACTATACATTGAAAAATATAGAACATTTAGACTATACAAAATTAAAAACATTATTAGAAAATAACTTGTTTCACTAAAAAAAAATTAATTACTTTTATTTTTTTCTTATAACATATAATATAATAATTTAATTTTATGGATTAATTTTTTTTTTAATTTCTTTATTAAAATTAAAATAATGTAAAATTATAAATCTATATATTTATTGTTATAAATTATTTTTTAACTATAAAAAATAATTTTCTTCCAACATCTTACTTTAATTATAGAAGTCAATTTTATTATAACTTATTTTATTAATTATATTAAGAAAGCTTAAAAAATATGAGTATGTATTAAATTTATTCTTAATTATATTAAGAAATATTTAAAAATAGGCGTGTATTAACTTTATATAGAGATTTAAGAAAGTTTTGTGTTGGTTTAGATAGGTTTTTTCCATTAGTAATTGCATGCATTGTTCATTTTATTTGATTGGTGAAATTTTAATTTTCATTTAAATGGTAAAATTTTATTATACAAATAAAATATTTATAATAATTAACATCTTTCTTTATTTAATTATAAAAGTCAATTTTTTTATAATTTATTTTCTTAATTATATTAAAAAAGCTTTAAAAATGTAAGTATGTATTAAAATTATTTTTAATTATATTAAAAAATATTTAAAAATAGGTCATTCTTAATTATATTAAAAAATATTTAAAAATAGATGTGTATTAAAGTTATATGGAGATTTTAAAAAGCTTTGTGTTGATTTAGATAGGTTTTTTTTTATTAATAATTGCATGCATTGTTTTTCATTTTATTTAATTGGTAAAATTTTAATTCTCATTTAAATGGTAAAATTATATTATACAAACATAATATAATATAATAATGTTGTATTATATAATATGCTATATAATATAACATATGTATTATTTATCATAATTAATATTAATATTGAAATCAATATCATATAAATAATTATTTAAATTATTAAAAAATTAATTATATGATGATGATGATTAACTTTCACTAAGACTTAATTGGTCTATCGGACCTTAAGAGGGTAAGTGATTCTTTAGAATTTTGTTTCTGTGCTAGAAAAGCATTAAGAGAAGCTTTCCAAGATCACCATACTTTTGTTGAGTTAAGAGGTTAGGAAGGTTGGTAGTGTGATCAATATTTTCAAAATGAGATCTAATATGGGTATAGGCTGGACAATTTAAGAGAAAGTGTTTTTCATCTTCAACCTTCTTAGTTTCACAAAGGTGACACACTCTTTCATCCCATGGCGTTTTAGGAATTGACCAACGCCCAGTTTCACCATGGAGATGCTGAGAATTTGTTCTTATCTTAGCAATGTTTATTTTTTTCTTTACACTTGGCAAAACAGATAGATAATTTTGATCTTCTAGATTAGGGTTGATTACATCTTTATAATACCTTAATTTTTTTTCCCTCTAACTCTTTATCACACCACATTTTTTCCTTAAATTTTGATTTGACGTTTTTTTTAATAGTATCTTTATTCTGCAAAATGGTTTCTTCCATTATTCCCCAATAGTTTAGCCAAGATTGGGTGTCTTTATGTCATCCTCGCTTGAGTCGATGGTGGTTATGACTTGATTTGGAAGCAATTTTAGGTAGCCTCTTGTCTTCCATGTTGTTTAACTTGTTCTTATACATTAGGTATATAGTCATAGCCATGTTCTCAATAGGGGAGAGGCTGGTTTCTACGAGGAGGATGAGATAGGGCGTATTTCCTTTAATTTTGAGATTATAGGTTATAAAATTATTTTGTATTTCCTCTATCTTTCTCCAGGATTCACGAGAGATACTACAGCCCTATACTTCACATCCATAAAGAATAACAGGTGTAACAAGAGTCTCAAAGAGGAGTTTCTTCTTATCCCAACTCCAAAGTTCAGTTGATTTACAATTGTTTTCAAGCCCGTAATAAGCTTTCCATCCCCCAATAATCCTTTTCTCAATGCTATAATTCCAATTAAGCTTGTGGTGAATATCAATTTCAAGATATTTGTATGAATTCACTTCCACCAAATTATTATTGTCATATACAAAGGTATCATAAGGATCTTATTAAATTTTATATTGGTTTTAATTTTATTACTAAAATATTAATAATAAATAAAATATTTATATCAATAAACATTATTTAAAATTAATATCCTAAATTATTGAATTATTAAGTGAAATGGAAGAAGATATAAAGAACAACCTAAATTTATAAATTCATAAATTGCTATTCCAGTTATTGTGTAATAATCCTAAAATATTAACATTTAAATTTAATATGATAAATAATTATATATATCATTAAATAAAATAAAGGTGGGAAAAGTACACTTCAAAGGTTCAATGCCTATAGTTGACTAACAATCGTGAGAGTGCAACTAATTCAACTCAATAAACATATAAAAAGTAAATAGTTGCATCATATAAATACTATTGCGGCACTCCCAAAGTCAGATGACGTAAAAAACTTCTCCTTGTTAATTAATTTGCTGCCTTTGTAAGATCTACGCCACGCGGCACGTAGGGAAACTCACGGAAAGTTTGTGGAGTGCACTTAAATTCTTGGTCAGTGAACTCTTAGGACTTATTGCAGTTTATAGACTGCACGATATACTACTCGGTGTTATAATAAAATGTTATATTTACAATGCGTTACTCTTTAACATATAAACTTATAAACATAACAAAAACTCATAAATACATCAACACACAAAATATTTGATATATATTAAAATCATGGACACTGTGTGCTAATACAAAATACGAGACTATGTCGAGCTTTAACTCAACGACTTTTAAACAACTTTTGTATACTTTCAAAAATAGAGCTTGATCTCTCAAAGTCTTTGACTTCTTACAATTGTTGTTGCTTACTAACTCTTTTCTTTGTTCAGTTTTATGTATCGACTACCTATAGACTCGGAGATATATAGATAAGACTGAAACTTCATGTAGAAGTAAAACTGACTCAAGCAATAAAGATGTCAATAAATATGACTGACTTCTATCTACTTAATACAGCTCGAGAAAAATAAAGATCAACTCATAAATAACTCCCCTGCTTGCTGACTGAAAAAACTAAATTTGCATAAACGTAGTGCTCACGAATTTGAAACTTGCGGCCTGACTCACTAACTGTCTAACTAAGTCGGCGGAGAATTAAAAAACATCGACTTGTAATTAATATTTCCAACACTACCCCTTAATTATAAGTAGGTGAGTTTACAAAATTCAAAATTTTCATCAAAAATTTGAATTGACATGAACTTTCAAACATCTGTTACTACACCAACCCCTAGACAACTGCGCAATTTCTTAAATGCATCCCTTCCAAAGCTGTTGTGAAAATATATGTGACTTATTCCTTAGACCTGCAAAATTATAAACATATTTCTTTGTTATTCACTAATTCTCTAATAAAATGATACCTTGTATCAATGTGCTTAGTTTTCTTGTGAAACACATGATTGTTTGACAACATGATGGCAAATTTGTTGTCACAAAATACTATTGTTGGTTCATGTTGTTCCCACAAAAAATATTTTAACATTCTTCTCATCCACACAGCTTGACAAGTTGCACTTGTAGCTACGAAGTACTCAACTTATGTTGAAGAAAGAGTCACAATGGGTTGCTTCTTTGATGCCCATGACACTATACATATTCCAAAATGAAATGTGTACCCAGAGGTACTTTTATATAATTTATGTTGCCTCCACAATCACTGTTAGTGTATCCAATAAGTTTGAAATCTTCTAAAGTAGAATACATAATGTCAAAATATTTTGTTCCATTAACATATCTTAGAATTATTTTCCCTGCCTTCCAATGTGATTCTTTTGGAGTTTCCATGAACCTAAAAATCAGGCTCACTCCATACATAATACCAATCCGTCTTGTTTTCAGATACATAAGGCTTCCTACCAACCTTTTAAACAGTGTGGGATCCACCTTAGATCTTTCATCTTCCTTGCTTAATTCCAATCTTGTTATGACAAGTGTTGGGGTTGCTTTGGAATTTAACATATTGAATCTTTTCAAAATTTTAGATTGTGAAATAAATATACCGGGTTTGGACTAGTGAACATCTATTCCCAAAAAATATCCCATAAGCCTCAAATCAGTCATTTCAAATCCATCATTCATGATTGAATTAAATTATTCTATGCCAAAATAACCTGTAAAAATCAAATCATCTACATATAAGAAAACAATCAGCATATTACCTTGTTGATTTTCTTTGATGTACAATGTTGGCTCACATTCACTTCTTTAAAATCCATTCTGAGTAAGATAGGAATCTATACGACTGTACCAAGCTCCGGGATCATTCTTTAATCAATATAGTGCTTTCTTTAACCTGTATACTTTGTATTCTTGTCTTAGAATCTCATAGCCTCGTGGTTGTTCCACATATACTTCTTCTTCTAAATGTCCATTAAAAATAGATAACTTTACATCCATTTGATAAGTAGGCCTTTTGTTCTGCGCAACAATGGCTAAGACAGTTTTGATTGTGTCCATGTGCATAATCGGTGCAAATGTTTCATTGAAATCAATTCCAAGTTGTTGTGTAAAACCTCTTGCAACTAGCCTTGCTTTGTGCTAACATTATAGATGTCGTGTGGACTTCTTGTCTTCCTTGGTAACAAACTTGTTAATGTTGGATCTGGAGATGTAGAACTACTTGGAATGCTTATTGGATTTTGTTGTGCTCTAGGTGTAGAGTGTGCACCTGTAGATCTCACTAGAGTAGTCTATGTTGTGATTTGTGTCGTGGTTCCAAAAGTGGAGGGAAATGCGCATTGATTTATACATGGTGTTTGAACCACTTATTCTTCTATTTCATCATGCCCAATAGCATCAATAATTATGACTATCTTTTCTATGCTTCCATCCCATGCTCCATTCTCCACAAATTGAACATTGCGACTGATTATGACTTTCCTTGCAATAGGATCATATAGCTTGTATGCTTTTGTGTCTTCAGAATATCCAACAAATATACATTTATGTCATTTTTTAGCTAGATTCTTTCTCAGCTCATTTGGAACATGTGCATATGTGACACAACCAAAAAAATTTAAGTGCGCCACATTATGCTTCATTCATGTCTAGGCTTCTTGAGGAATTTTGTTTTTCACACTCATTGTCGGAAATGTGTTCATGATATACACTGCAGTTGCTACTACCTCAGCCCAATACTCATTTGAAAAATGTTTGGCTGCCAACATTCTATGTGACATTTCCATGATGGTTTGGTTCTTCCTTTATGCAACATCATTCTGTTGTGGTGTGTACTGCATAGTAAATTGGTTGTAGATGCCATGAAATTTACAAAAGTTCTGAAACTCCCTTGAAATATATTCTCCTCCTCTATTAGTTCTTATAACCTTGATGTAATAACCACTCTTCTTCTCCACAAGTGATTTAAACTGTTGAAAACAACACAATGTATAAGATTTATGCTTTAGAAAATAAATCCATGTCCTTATTAAGAAAATCATCAATGAATGTAAGAAAATATGTACTGCCTCCTATATGTGGTGTTTGCATTGGTCCATAGATGTATGAATGTACAATTTTCAATGGAGTTTTTTCTCTATATGACTTTCCAACTGAAAATGATTATTTGTGTTGCTTTCCAAAGATGCAGCCTTCACATATTTTTTCTAGTTTTTCAATTAATGGAAAACCTTTCACCATATTCTTTGTATGCAACAACTTCATACCTCCAAAGTTTAAGTGTCCAAATCTAAAATTCCATAACCAAGAAACATCATGTACCTCAAATTGGAATGTTTCATGCATCTTTGTGCTATTGTCTTCTTTTTCCTTAAAACTGCACGCACCAACTTTTCCTTCTTTGGAACAACGTGCACTTACTTCTTCACTTTCTGCTTTAAATGCAGTGTCTAACTGCACATATTTTTCTTTACCAATAGCTTGAATTGTTTTTCTCTTCACGGCTAGCTTCAATGTCAATAGAAACATTATGTTGCTTGTCATCTGAATTCTTGCAATGAGTTAATTGCTTGGATATCTGTCCATAATCACACAGTGAATATCTTCCATGTAGATCATGTTTCATTTCTGTAACAATTGTCTTGTTCTCATCAAATTATGTTTTAGGCCAGAAACATAATATACATCAGGCATAACTTTTTTCTCTCCTTGTTTAGTTAAAATGTTAATACTTCCTTTGCCTAAGAAAGTGACTTGGATGTGTGTTCCAAGTGTAACTTTAGTTTGGATTGACTTATCCAAACTAGAAAATAGTTCTAAGTTTCTTGTGATGTGATTACTGCAACCTGAATCTAGATACCATATGTCACAAGGACTTTCTTGAGCAACATTGCATTCAACTGGTGAGACTATAGGCATTACTTCAACGTGCACCATAAACATAGAGTTGGAGGGACTATTTGTTCTTTGTGACTGATCTTGACCTTGCTTGTTCTAATTATATTGTCTCTTTCTGCACTCATATGCATAATGTCCATACATTTTATAGTAATGGCACTGAATATTTGATTTATCAAATCTCTGATTACTTGGCTGACTGGTACTTGGGTTTTGACTTCTTCCACCAATATTTCCAGGACTGCTACTACATCCACCTCTAACAAAAATTCTTCCTTTGCCTCTAGATTTATCTCTCCCCCTTCCTCTTCCACAACTTGTAGACAACTGTGTGGAAAAAGGATTTTCTAATGACATATTTGACCTATTTAATCTGTGTTCATGATTAATGAGGGAAGCTTGCAGTTCATTTAGACTAAAATGACTTAGATCTTTGTTTTATTACAAAATCACAATAAGGGTATCAAACTTAGGAGGAAGACTCATAAGTACCTTCTCAACAAACTTTCTATCCTCTATGGTTTCTCCATCAGACTTAATCTGATTTATCAGGCCAATGACATGGGTGTAAAACCAATCTATTGAATTTGTGTCTTTCATTGACACAGTTTCAAAATCTCTTCTAAGAATGTGTAGTTTTGAAGTCTTGACTTTGTTCATACCTTGATAATAAGTTTGTAATATGTCTCATGCTTCCTTGGATTGCTTTGTTGATGCAACTATTGGGAGTATGCTTTCATGCATGGCTTGATGTATGTAAAGCATTGTCTTTCCATCCTTCTTCATTTGATCTTTTAAAGTATCATTCTCAGCTTATGTGAGAGCATTGTACACTACCTAATCTGTTGGTTCCACATAGCCATTCTCAACTATCTCCCATACATCTTGACCTTGAAATAGTTTCTTCATGGTCAATGACCATAACTCATAATATTTTCTTGTAAAAGTGGGAGGTTGCAAATTTGAAGTAGAAGCCATGATTTCTCTTTACAACAGAGTTATTTCTCTTGAAACTTACTCTGATAAAACCTGCTTTGATACCAGATATCAGATCTACAGCGTGCAGAAAAACTCTATGCAACGCAGTTACAAAGACTGCACAGTTAAATTCTTCATCATTGAACTCTCAGGACTTAGCGCACAGTTTAGATACTGCATGATATACTGCACATTGTGATAATAAAAAAAATTCTTCACAATATGTTACTCTTTAACAGATAAACTCACAAACATAACAAAAACTTAGAGATACATCAACGCATAAAATACTTGATACATATTAAGAACTTGGACAATGCACGCCAATACAAAATACAAGACTATGTCGAACTTCGGCTCCAACGACTTCTGAACAACTTATGCACACTTGCAAAAATAGAGCTTGATCTCTGAGACTCCTTGAATCCTTACAACTTGTTTTTCTTACTAACTATTTTCTCTGTTCTATTCTATGTATCAACTACCTATAGACTCAAACATATATAGATAAGACTGAAACTTCTTGTAGAACAAAAAATGACTCAAGCAATAAAGATGTCAATAAATACGACTGGCTTCTATCTACTTAACAGAGATCGAGAAAGATAAAGATCGGATCATAAATAACTCCCATGCTTGCTGACTGACAAAAATGAATTTGTGTAAGTGTAGAGCTCACGAATTTGAAACTTACAGGCTGACTCACTGATTGGCTGACTAAATCGATGGAGACTTAAAACACACCAACTTGTAATTAATATTTCCAACACCATCCAATATTGTTCTTCCAAATTTCTCTAAGATATGAAAATAAAAACTTTAAACATGAAAAATAACAAGTTTTCCATCACAAAATAATCAAAGAAATTACCTCTATGATGTCTCTAGAGGCAAAGAAGGCCACCTTTGTATGGTCATTACGATATGGTGGCCTTCTTGCATGCTAATACTTATGCTACCTATGTTTGGGCCTACCTTCTAATACATTTTGTAGAAAGGCCAAATTGATTACGCATTTGTTCTAGTCCTATAAAGAGGCTACGACACTCTAGGATGAGGCTAATAATATTTTCAATAAGTTAGGTCGAAGTCATTTTACTTCAAAAGTCACTATGTTAGGGTAATAAAAGACTTGTATTAATTTGGATTCAACTCGGAATCTTCTCAAAGTATAAATTCTAAAAATTCTAATGTTAATCATGAAAGCTTATAAAAATAAAAACTTTTAAATGATGAAAGCTTATAACAATATAAACTTTTAAATGATGAAATGTAGATCCAAATTTTGCATCATCCAATAAAGTTTCAATTATGATTAATTCTCCATAGTGCATAAAGTCACTCTTAACTTAAATTAATTGCACCATCCTTTGGAATATTTGGGTGGAGCACTGTAAACAATGAGTAGATTTCCATTATAACAAGTAGATTCCCATTATAACGATCATAATCTAAGTCATCAACACTTTAATAGATGTGGCATCAAGAGTGAAGTTGTCATCGACACTATCCCATAATTTGCAAGTGAGGCTAAAAAGATATGAAGGGAGATAAAGTTGGTCGTAACGACACTAAGACTAGTTTCTATCTGATCTAAATGATGATAAGATACCCTAGTTTATGTTGGTCATATATTTGATAAATCTAAGAAAGAAACAAACAATGGATGAATGCCACTCATGTTAGACAAACTTCTTATACATTACAAACTTCTTGTTGTTCCAAATTAGACCTCTAAACACAATCATAACAACCCAATAACTTTTGCGAAGATACTTATGTTTATATTTATAATGTTAATACATTTTTAAATTTTTTAATTTGTATAGATTTCTAAAGCATATGGACAATGATTTCATAGACTAAGAATGTGTTATTCTATGCCTTGGTTTAAAGTCAAGTAAAATTAGTAGCTCAATGAAATTTTGTATTTATTAAGTCCTTTGTAGGCCATTATGAAAAAGTCTATTTACCCATTTGTTTTTTATAATATATTTTTAATGTATATAATATTTATTTTATCCCTTGGATGGGGTGCCATATGGTCATTGTCAGAGGACAAATGGAATGGAGTGGCCAAGGGAGTTATTAACCCTGGTCGCCAGCCCTCCGTCCATTACTGCAAAATGACTCGTACCCAGTGGAGAGTAATGGTAATGCCCCTGGACAACCTTGTAGAGTTAATAGTTTCTCGCGTAAACCAGACTAGGCGTACCAGGCCTAGGGAAGTTGTCATCTCGGCTCTCATGGCTAGATTATCCATCAATTCACTGTGTACTAAGAGGGAAATCACCTTGGTGAATTCATTCATTCCCCCTCTACATTCTCTCCTGCTCCTTGGCTCTTCTGAGCGATTTCTCACCTTTTCCCTCTGCAACTATGTTTTCTCCCTTGCTCTCTCAGGTGAATTCTCTCTTTATCCATTTGTTACTCCGCTCCTTCCCCTCGACTCTCACGGGCGAATTCTATGCACTTCCCTTTGCTTTTACTACTGCGCTTTGGCTCTTTTGAGCTCTCCCGGGTGCTTTCCAACAGCCCCTCCGCCCTCCACATTCACTCCACCACACACCAGCCTCTGCATTCTCTCCACCATGCTAAGAGAAAGGGGGAATTCCAGGAGAGGCTCATTGTACTACAACACCCTCTCTAGGCATGACAAACTTACCCCCTCCCAATTCGCTCTCATTTCATCTCACACCTCCGGCCCTAGGCATAATAGTCAGGGGTCGTCGGAGCCTCCATCGACACCCCCTCACTTCATGTAGGGGATGAATTAAATAAACAACCATTTAATTTACAACATAACAGTAAAATTCAAGAAATTTCTATAATTTAGCACATTCGCCTACAAATTTATCAATTATAATAAAATTAATTAAACATAAAAAAATACAATGCATAATTTGAAATGATACCTGAATCTGATGCTAATAATCCTCCGTTTGTCCGTTGCTTGCCTCCTTGACCGCTTCTGCAAAACACTACCCAAAACTTAGTTCCTCCCTGCCAACTAGGTAACTTCCTAGCTCCGGGATATCAACGGATATCCTGGCCCCCGTGCCCAAAACCTCCAGCAACCCCGATGCACTGATACAATCCCACTCCCAAAATTTCACTTCTCTCTGCAAATCCCAGAGCTCCCAAAATCCATCCCCCAACCTCCGTAGAATGACCTCCCGTCCACCTCCTTCCCTTCCTTATCCCCCCTTCACCGACTTCCCCGCCTCATTTACTCCCTACCTAACTCATTTATTACCCTCTTATCATTTCCCGTTAATGCCCCCTTATCCCCTTTATTTAATATCTTATCCCTTGTAGTTAATATGTTATCCCTTATTGGGTACGTAAATTAATTTTAATAATATAATTTATTATCCTCCTTTTATTTATTTACCTTATTAATTAATGAGTTAATGTTATTTTAAGAAATGATTATGGTTTAGCTAATCTTTTAGGACAGTTATATTAATAAATTAATTATAATTTAATAATCATTTACATTTATTTAAGCAGGGTCGTTACATACACCCACCCTTCAGGAAACTTTGTCCTGAAGTTAAGGTATCTTATGGTACAAAGGACAAGAAACATGGTTCACACATTCATAACAAGTAACCGACATTATTAGTAAGTAAATCAAGAAAACTCATACATACTAGTGTATATGTACAAGAAATGCATGTGTAGTTAGTACATGCAAATCTCGTGCATGTACTAATAATCAAAACTGTCATCCTTTAGTAATTTATGTATGCATCAAATCTAGTCAACAAGACTAGTCTTTTTATAAAAGACAGCAGCCAATCAATTGTTTGAGAAATTCTTAATTTACAATTATCCGGTTCAACAATTTTATTTTAAAATAATGAATATTCATATATACACATTTCTTTTTTTTTTTTAAGGGAAAACATTAACTTCCACCACAAGACAGATCTCCATACTTTCTCAACTATTACTACTCATCCTTCCTCCCTAACCTACTTCCATCTCCATTCCTATCCGTCCTCTGTTAGACTATCTTGGAGCGTCAACTGTATTGACCTAACTCCAAATAGAACCCGTAAGTGGAAGTGTCGCTATATCGACCAAACTTCCCTAGTAGGCATCTGACAGTCATCATCACACGTCTTGGGGAGCGTGAACTAACACCATCCTCCCATGACTTCAGGTTTCGGAGGATACACGGTGGGAAATGCCTCCACCCCTCCTAATCATAACTAGGGTCCACACTCTACAATGGAGGATACATGGTGGGAAATTCCTCCACCCCTCCTAACAGGACTAGGGTCCACACCCTACAATGGAATATACAGTGGCACCGTGTTGCTGGAGGTTTTGTCATCGTTTATTCGGTTTTGGGCAGTGTAATCACCTGAAATCATGCACTGGTCCAAATATCATAGCAATGCATCCAAACCAATATAAATTTCACATACAATATTCATACCATAATGTTTCTCAGTTAGTGGTCCTGATATCCACTTTCATCATCATTATCCCTTGGCTATTTCATAGCCCATAACCTGGAGATTAGTCTGTAATACAAACTCGTACATTTCCATGCATTATCATCATGTAATTGCATACTATCATCATTTCAATTTGGTATCCCCATACCGATAAATTAACATCAAAGTTTTCCAATTAGAAATAGATCTCATAATATCCCATAATTCAATTTCGACACCCATTCACAAGATTACCATTTACCCAAAATAGATTGCATCATATCCAACATCATTCTAATAGTATTTAAACATTCATTAAATTCACATTCTCACAATATGTCGCATCATATACATCATCATCAATAACATTTAAACATTCGTAAAATTTACATTCACATAATAGATCGCATTACATACATCATCATCAATAACATTTAACCATTCATAAAAGTTCACAAATTTTAAAGTTTAAGTGTATCACTTTAATAGTTTCACTGTGACTAGAAAATAAAGTATATAGGCCTCAGGTAATCCTAGTTGTCTAAGTCAAAAGGTGGTGTTACATACACCCCACCTTCGAGAAACATGTTCTCGAGGTGGTCAAAATAGTGAGGGATAGTCTTGCCGTAATGATTCAGCATCTTCCCAAGTGGAAAATCCTGGACTATACTTGTCCCACTGGACCTTAACTTGGTCTACTAGACGGTTCCTGAGCTGTCGGACTCTACGGTCCAATATGCGTAACGGTTCTACCGTGAGGGTTCCCACATCCGATACCTGCAATTCCTTCCAATTTAGT
>ML793974.1:14295-55893 GCA_009831015.1 Picea engelmannii | reverse complement strand
TATTGGGTACGTAACTTAATTTAATAATATAATTTATTATCCTCCTTTTATTTATTTACCTTATTAATTAATGAGTTAATTAATACTTAAATTAATCATTGACAATCATGAATAAGTAATTAATAATAATTAATTAGTTAATGTTATTTTAAGAAATGATTATGGTTTAGCTAATCTTTTAGGACAGTTATATTATTAAATTAATTATAATTTAATAATCATTTACATTTATTTAAGCAGGGTCGTTACACTTCATCCATGGAAATCACTCGGTTAAAGAGGAAACGCCATTGTTGAGAGAGCACACTCCTTTGATCACTAATCCTCTTGCCCCCCCGAAATTCAATCCACGGGACCCTGTGTTTGGCGATGGCAGATGCATGGCGGAGGAGGAAATCCCCCCAAGCCGGTAGGTGGAGGAGCACACGATGAATGTTGGCGAGGAAAATAAAGTGGAGCCACCTCTGCTCTATGCAAATCAACTCTTGAAGGAGCATCTCCAACTTATTTTCGAAATTCAGCAAAATAAAGACGATCAACTGCACTCACAATGCATCCTCGGCCAAAGATTGGACATTTTGTTCGATGCATTGGCGGATGCTCCTGCGCGAACTCGATGCCCAACGTGTGGCCAAAAGTACACCCTTGTCTACAACATCTATGGCCGCCCGAGCTCACCTGTGGAGTAAAGCCTCCAGGTTTCTATTTTTTGTTTGCTCTCATTGTAGGCTATTGTTTTTTTATTGCTCTTGTCGTAGACTAGATGGTCATGGTGACCAATTCCATTATGTTCATACAGTTTGGTCATGGTGATCAAATCATTTTGTTCATACAATTTTGTTCACGTTGTGACGCGTCAAACTCTAAGTCTTTAATGGAAGCCACTTATTCTGGTTTCTCTTTTGTGGCAGAACAGGTAGCTAACACTTGGCATTGTATAGATAACAATGGAAATTAATACAAGAACCCTATTTTTTTTATTATATATATATATATATATATATATATATATATATTTCTTTTATAAATTTTATAAAGTATATTTCTTTAAAAAAACAAATATTATGAATTTGAATTATTTTTATTAAAACAATGTATTTTTTGGTGTAATATTCATTTATATGACGTTCTTAAATTTTTAATAATAATTTTAAATATTATTTGAAAAAGTGATAATGTATGTAATGAAACAGTGATATTAGATTAAATGGAGAGAATGAAATTAAATGAAAAAAAAACAATAAAAATACAATATATAATAACAATAGGTATAGCTATAATTAACATTGATCTTATTTTTTAATTTAATAAAAATTTAGAGAAATTTAAAAAAAATCAAAATTCAAACATTTTAATGCTTAAAAGAGTGGAATTAAAATGGATTTATATTTAACTATTTTGTGATTTGTTATTATTAAAATTGTTTTTTTTATAATTTTTTTTAATTATAATTAATTTTAATTATGATGATGATGATGATTAATGTCTACTAAGACTGAATGGGTCTATCACACCTTAAGAGGGTAAGGGATTACTTGCAATTCTTCATAATTTTGCTTATGTGCTCGAAAAGCATTAAGAGAAGCTTTACAAGATCAACATAGTTTTGTTGAGTTAAAAGGTTAGGAAGGTTGGTAGTGTGACAAATATTTTGAAATTGAGATCTAATCTGGGTATAGGCTGACAATCTAAAAGAAAATGTTTTTCATCTTCAACCTTCTTAGTGTCACAAAGGTGGCACACTCTTTCATCCCAGGGAATTTTAGGAATTGACCAATGCCCAGTTTCACTATGGAGCTCGTGAGAATTTGTTCTTATCTTAGCAATGCTTAATTTTTTCTTTACACTTGTCAAAACAGAGAGATAATTTTGATCTTCTAGATTAGGGTTGATTACATCCTTATAATACAAGTTAATTTTATTTTTCCCTCTAACTCTTTAGCAGGTCACATTTTCTCCTTAAATTTTGATTTGATGATATTTTTAATAGTATCCTTATTTTGCAAAATGATGTCTTACATGACTCTCCAATAGTTTAGCCAAGATTGGGCATATTTATTCCATCCTCTCTTGAGTCGATGGCGGTTATGACTGGATTTTGAAGCAATTTTAGGAAGCCTCTTGTCTTCCATGTTGTTTAACTTGTTCTTATACATTAGGTATCTAGTCATAGTTGTGTTCTCAATGGGGGAGAGGCTTGCCTCTAAGAGTAGGATGGGATAGGGTGTATTTCCTTTAATTTTTATATTATAGGTTATAAAATTCTTTTGTGTTTTCTCTATATTTCTCCAAGATTCACGAGAGATACTACATCCCCAGACTTCACATACATAAAGAATGGTAGGGATAACAAGAGTCTCAAAGAGGAGTTTCTTCTTATCCCAAATCCAAAGATTGGTTGATTTAAAATTATTTTCAATCCCATAATAAGTTTTTCGTCCCCCAATAAACCTTTTCTCAATGCTATCATTCCAGTTGAGCTTGTGGTGAATATCGATTCCAAGATATTTGTATGAAGTCACTTTATTCAAGTTGTTGTTGTCATATATGAAGGTATCATAAGTGATCTTATTGGATTTAATGATCATGACCATATTGGAGCAAAATCCTTGAGTATTCTTAGTTGGTTTTCAAGATCATAGGGACTCCTTCCATAAGAACGATATCATTGACATAAAGAAGAAGATTGATGACTATACTAGTGAGAGTAGGAACGACACAACCTGCTTCTTCCAAGAAATCTTCTATCTTTTCAATGTATATGCCAAAATGTGTAGGGGACAAGGGACAACCTTGCTTGAATTCAATATTGCGATTAATCTTTTTCGACCAACCCTCAATGTTTTTGAACTTGGAAATTACGTTCTCATACAACCTTATTGCAGCGGCCCTCAACTTGAAAGGCATTTGATCTCTTCCAACCTATTCCAAAGGTTTTTCCTAGGAACCGTGTCAAAATATTTTCTAAAGTCAACAAAACAACAAAAAATATTAGTTTTAGTACTGTGGAACTCCTCTGCAATGATCCTAAAGGTAACAATATGTTCCACAGTTGAATGATATCTCCTAAACCCAGCCTAGACTTTAGCTCTTTTACTGTGACTTTCTAGCCAAAGGCTTATCTTCTTTTCCAAAATAATTCCATAAAGCTTGGCCAAAATCGGGCTAATCATAATGGTCCTATAATTAGAGAGAATGTTTCTATCCCCATTTTTAAAAATAGGAACAATGAGGCTATGTGTTCAAGGTTTAGGGAACCCCTCCTTGACTGCTAAATTGAAAAGCTTGTGTATGTGAGGGATGAGGATAGACCCTCTGATTTTAAAAATTTCAGCTTGGTAGCCTTCAATGTCCTTAACTTTCCCATTTGCAAGCCGTTTAACTCCAAACTCTATGTCATCCAAAGAAAAAACTTCATCCTCTATAAGGACAATATGAATGGTGTCCATGACATTAGGAAACTCGTAAAAAATTAATAAATTTTACATAATAAATAATAAATTTTGTTACTTTATAATTGTTATTTTTTTATATAATAAAATTACATCTTTTTATAATTGCTATTATAAATAAATAAAAAAATATAATAAATTTATCTCCTTTAGAATTGCTATTTTTTTTACATACTAAAGTTAACTCCTTTATAATTTCTATTGCTAATTATAATAAAATTTTATTTATTCATATGCATAGTGTTCGCAACTTGTTTTCCTACCATCTATTTAACATTTTAAAAGGTATTAAAATATTATATAATTAATATTAAGAATACAGTAAGATTATAAAATCTAAACCTTTTGAGTTTATTATTTCTCATATTTTTAAAGAGTCAATATTTTTTTAAGGTGGTAAGTTAAAATAAAATTATTAAAGAAAAAAAACATTTTTATTATCAATATAATAATAAGTTAATAATGTTCCCCAGATGGAGTGGTAATGGGTGGGGCATTAACCACACACATTGTGAGTTAGGTCGACACTCTACATTATCATGATAAACTAGTGATAAGAGTTGAGGTCTGACTTCAATAAGGCCAAAAGTATGAGGAGGTGGGAGGGCCAGAGGAGTACGAACGCCCCTACTCCAACAAGTGAAATGAATTCTCCAATGATGAATAAAGAGTGGGAGTATGGAATTCAGTGTCAAAACTACATAGACGATTTTCTCATCTTTGGTGATATACCGCAAATGATGGTCGATACCAATGCGCTTTGGTTAAATTGTATGGACGTTGTTATGACGAGTGAGTGGGAGATCATGGTTCCCGTTGACGATAGTTCTCTTAAGCAACAAAGAAATGGTCATTCTAAGACTTCTCACTAGGGGGTAGAATTGGGACCCTCAAAGGTCGAGCTCAACATTTATTTCAAGGTAATTTTTCTTAGGATCCTCTTGGGTTTTCCTATCTAGACCTTTTCTCGATATTTAATTCTATAGGTGAAACTTCTTTGTGGTCCTTGGGTCATTGTTGTTGGTTTTTCTCTCTACTACCAAGTTGTTTCCCTGTTGGTGGTTGTATTTCAAGTATAGTGTTGGGATTCCTATTCCAAGAGCAAGTTTGAATCAGCTTGGCTCTCCTATGGTCTATCATTCTCTTAGAACATGTTCTGTAGGAAACGTTCTCTTCCCTAAGGTGGCCCAAGTTCATTTGGAGGTCTTTCCCGATGGTCATAAGTATAGGGGAGGTAAGGGAGTTCTCCCTCTAGGTTCACCTTCCTCTCGCCTTCGCTCCTTTGAGTTTACTATGGAAGATAACATGTCTAAGGACACACTGGAATCCAGTGGTCATGGGGCCAAGAGGATAAGCACAACCAAACCTCCTTCATCCAAGAGGGCCAACCTTTGGTCTCACCGTACAAGGGAAGAGAGGGTTGTGGATCAGGCCAGGTAGATTTTAATCACAATACCTCTTCTCAAACTCAACAAAGGATGGAGAAGTTAGTGAACCATGCTCGACATAAATGGTCGTAGACTCTAAAGCACTAGATCAAAAAAGAATTCCAAGACTGGGTATCAGACTCTGGATTCTTGAGATCAAGATATACCAAAGTTTTCAAAGCAATGGAATTTTATTGGCTTGTCAAAACTCTAATTGTGATTTCTATGAAGGATAAAGAAGACAATTAGGATAAATATCTAGATGTGATCAGATGATTTGAAGCTAAATTTATTGTCCTCTCCAAGGTGGCTTCTGGGATCAACTTCAAGGTGACAGACTAGGATCTACCCAATGGAAAGGAAACAATGGAGGTTGCAAGCACTTTGGGATCCTGAGGAACTAGCTCCAACCCAATTAATGTGGAAGATGAACCGTGAGAAGATACAAAGGGAAAGGCTAAGGCATACACAATTCCCAACCAAAAAACCCCTAGTTAACAATGTTGTTATTAAGCATTATCTCAATTTTTACTTATCTAGATTTTCACCTCTCCAGTCCTATATTTCTCTAAATAAGGCCTTGAGTTATAAACAATCCATATGGGTTTTCCCAGTCAATACAATTTGGTAGCTATGTAGCCCTTTCGCCACCCGCAGGTCAGAAAGTCCACGCGCACACACAGGATCTCCTTCTTCTCTTAGCCCGAAGAACTCAAAGGTCCTCCTATTTCCCTATCGGGAAATATCTACCCACAGATTATCTTCTCCTACATGCTTCCCCTTCCTTGACTTATCGGAGGATCGAAACTCGTGACTTCGCGAGTTCAAAAGTTGAGCACTAGGTTCTTGAATCCCCGAGACCCGACATGTCAGCCAACGCTGACTTCCTCTATCCTCTATTGGGACTTCGACTCTATCACGACTTCGCTACTCGCGACACCAAACACCCGGTTCTCCAACTCCCGAGTCCCGATGTGATGAAATTCCGATATGCTCGCGAGTTAACTTTTCCACGATCACGTCTCCTCGGCTTGAGTTCGGACTTCGCGGGGTCGCAAATCCTAATGACCAAGTTTCGGGACTTCTTGCGGCGAGATCCCGATAACTTATGCCACCTGTCCTCCACTCGCCGACTTCCAGTGGCCCACACTACTTTCTTGACCAGCGAGATATCGCGAGTCGCAATCTCGCGATTCCCGTTACCAAGTTTTGGACAGTTTTCTCATGAGGTCCCGATAGATGACCTCGCGACCAGTCCAACGGTCCTGGCTGACTTGGATCAACTCTCTGCCCCTCCTGAGCTTAGAACATTTCCACACTTGCGTTGTAACTGCCTCGCACATCCGTGAGATCCAACAGCCCACGAAACTTCATGAAATCCCCTCAAAGGATTTCATCCATCCGTTCTCCTTTTCACAATCCATGAATAAGGAGTGTCTCTCCACGAGACTTTTTCGCCAACCTGCAACGCTTCTCTCCAACTTTCCACGGCATCTTCCCTGCACTTATCCTTTAGTAAATTCGAAGGCCTATTCCTCCTGAGCTTTCCACAACTTCGAGTCTCTTAGAACAAAAGAACTCTTTACATGCAGTCCTTGCAGCAAATCTTCAACAACGCTTAAGTGTTGAAGGCACTCGACTCTGCGCACACCTGCAGCAGCAGTCTATCGATGCTTCGCTCAGAATCGCAACTCTGAGACTTCTCCCTGGTCTGCGCACTCCTTGCACGACACTCTGTGTAACTACACTTTCGAGAAAATGAGAACAAAAGTTATCTCTAAGTGAACCCTTCTGTCAACGCACTCCTTGCGGACAATTCGACTGCACACCTTGCAGGAATCCTCTGGCTCACTTAGAGAAACAATTGAAACTCATTTCATCTTCCTCTCATACTTCAATTCATACATGAATTCACATACACAACGTATATATAAAGAAAATGCATGACAGGAAGCAAACGTTCATGAGCATAACATCAATACACAGAGAAATAACACAAACCATGAATTTGAATCAAAGCTTTCTTCTATTAATTCAAATGTCTGTACATGGGTGTTTTTTTCATACAATTCTCTGCATGCTCTCCTGCTTCTCAGTTATTCGATAATGTTACAATGATAGAATGAGGGTGTCTATATCCGTTTTCCCTCTTGGACTCTGAAGCTATCAAATCTACAATTAAATTCCTATCTAACAGCACTAACTCTATTAAATGCCGACTATCTACCTAAGGACTAGAGCTATCCACTCAAGGTCCATTACAATACAAGTGTGCTTCTTCATAAATGACTTCATTTAAATATTTTCTCAACAATCCCAAAGTGTTTTCAAAATTTGGTGCTGGCTTGTCCAGCTGTCTTCCACCGTCGTGCTGGCTCGCTTGATGTGTTGGTGATGCTCCTGCATCATACTCCTCGGCTTGAAAAATTTCATGGGCTCCTGTCCATGAGCTCCTGCATGGTCTATCCATGCTTCAGTATCTCTGTTGCATTCTCCCAGCTGGCATCTTCCACTGGGTGATTCTTCCACTTGACCAGATACTCAAAATATTGCTTTCGTCTAGTCTTCTTACCCACTCTCTTGTCCAGTATGCACTCCATCTGTGGCTTTTCGACAACTGGCAATTGTTTCACCCACTGAATCACTAGCTCCTCAGTTCCAGTGTCTTTTTCCCCAGCCCTATATGGGTATAAATCTGCGATATTGAATATCGGAGATATTCCGATGCCATCCGACAACTTGATCTCGTAAGCGTTTTCTCTGAACTTTCTCAAGACCTTATAGGGTCCAATTTTCTTCATTTTCAGCTTATTGTATGTTCCTCTTGGGAACCTTTCTTTTCTCAGATGTGCCAGAACTAGATCATCAACTTCAAACTAAAGTTGTCTCCGATGCTGATCTGCTCTGTGTTTATACTCCTGGCTTGAGTTTTGCAGTCGTTGCTTCACCCTGCTGTGAAGTTCCCTCATCGCCTCAGCGAATTCTTCCGCACTAGCGTTGCTAGTAGCAGTTTGTTCTGAATCTCGCAATTCAGAAACTCCTCTCATCTGCATCCCATATACAACCTGAAATGGACTCTTTCCTATACTCCGATTCACTGAATCGTTGTATGCAAACTCGGCCTGTGGCAATATATTATCCCAACTACTATGGTGCTTCGTCACCAACTTCTCAGTAAGTCTCCCAGACTTCTGTTCACCACCTCTATTTTTCCATCCTTCTGAGTATGATAAGCAGAACTAAACGCCAAGTTAGTTCCCATCTTCTTCCATAAGGTCCTCCAAAAATGCCCTATGAATTTCGTATCTCTGTCTGAAACTATGCTTTTTGGCAATCCATGAAGTCGAATGACCTCCTTGAAAAACAGATTTGCAATGTGAGTCGCATCGCTAGTCTTCTGGCATGGGATAAAATGTGCCATTTTAGAAAACCTATCCATGACCACAAAGATTGAATCAACACCTCTTTGTGTCCTCGGAAAACCCAATACAAAATCCATGCTAATCACCTCCCATGGCCTCTCTGGTATGGGAAATGGCTGATAAAACCCTGCATTCTGCTTCCTCCCCTTTGAATGCTGCCAAATTCGACACTTTTCAACAAACTGCTTGACCTCTGCTCGCATCCTTGGCCAAAAATATGACTCATTCAGCTTCGCGAATGTTTTTTCATGGCCAAAGTGCCCTGCTAATCCACCACTGTGCTTCTCTTTCAGCAAGTTCTCCCTCATGGAGCATTTCAGAATACACAGTTGATTTCCTCTGAACAACAATCCCTCCTGGATCATATAATCTATCCACATGCTTCTGTCTCTGAGAATTGGATTCTCAGTTGCTTCATACGCCTCTGCAAAATCTGCATCTCCTGCGTACATGTTCCTGAGATTCTCAAAACCCAATTTTTTGACTCGAAACTCCTGCAACAGCAAACATTTCCTGCTCAAAGCATCAACCACTTTGTTAGCAGTACTCGAAATATGTTTAATCACAAATGTGAAATCCTGCATATACTCTACCCATTTTGCATGTTTCTGATTCAACTTCTCATGTTGAGTCACAAACTCTAATGCATGATTGTCACTATACAAAACAAATTCCTTTGGGATCAAGTAATGCCTCCACTTCTTCAGTGTCTGTATGATAGCATAATATTCTTTATCATACATGGAGTATTTCAGTTTCGCTTCATCCAATTTCTCGCTGAAATATGCAACTGGTCTGTCCTCCTGACTTAAGACCGTGCCTATGGCAAACCCGCTTGCGTCACATTTTACCTGAAATGTCTTCAGGAAATCCAGCAACACCAAAACTGGTCGTTCTGTTATCTTCTGCTTCAACAGATTGAAGCTCTTCTCAGCCTCTGTTGTCCAGTGAAAAGGCTTATGCCGCTTCTTCACTGTATCCATCATCACTGCACTGATTCCACTGAAATTCCCAATGAACTTCCGGTAGAAACTAGCCAAACCATGGAAAATTCTCACCTCAAAAACATTTCTCGGCGATGGCCAATTCTTGATCACTTCTACCTTATCTGGATCCATCCTCAACTCATTAGCCGAAATAACAAAACCCAAATAAATGAGCTTTGTCTTCATAAATGAGGACTTCTTCATGTTAATCAACAACGTCTCCTATTATAGCCTCTTCATCACAATGGCCAAATGCTTCAGATGTTTAGCCTCTGATTTACTGTAAATCATTATGTCGTCCAAATACACAATGACAAATTTCCCGGTGAATTCCCTCAGAACTTCATTCATCAACCTCATAAATGTGCTTGGTGCATTTGTCAAGCCAAACGGCATGACTAGCCATTCATACAAACCTTCGTTTGTCTTGAAGGCTGTCTTCCACTCATCGCCTTCTCTCATGCGAATCTGATAATATCCGCTTTTCAAATTGATCTTTGAAAAATACTTTTCCCCACTTAGGAAATCCATCAGATCATCCATTCTCGACAGTGGAAACCTATACCTGATGGTTATCTTGTTGATCGCCCTTGAGTCGGTACACATCCTCCAACCTCCGTCTTTCTTGGGATTGAGTACTGTCAGAACAACACATGGACTCAATCTTTCCCTGACCAATCTTTTGTCCAATAATTCCTAGACCTGCCTCTTAACTTCCTCATTTTCCTGCGGTGTCAACCTATACGCAGCTTTATTTGGCAAATTTGCTCCTGGTATGAGGTCTATATGATGTCAGCGAACTCTTCCAGTAGCTCCTGAATTTCATCTGGTAGATCATCCACTCTTGTGCTAGTCAGAACAATCCTCGGCTTCCTGGCAACAAAGAATTATGGATCTTCATTCTTCTTCACCTCTGTAAGAAGTTCCTTCCCACTCATGAGAAGTACGGTGTTTCTTACTTCCGGCTTCACCTCCTTATCCTTTATCGGAAGCAACATATGGGTTCTTCCATTCTTCTCCAGGGTATATGTGTTCATTCTCCCATCATGAATCACATTTCTGTCATATTGCCATGGTCTACCCAACAATAAATGACATACATCCATAGGAATAACATCACACAGAATCTTATCATGGTATCCTCGTATTTTGAATTCAACCAAGCATTGTTTAGTAACAGTTACCTGGTGTCCCTTCTGTAGCCACAAAACTTTGTACGGGCTGGGATGATCAATCGTCTCCAGCTCCAATTTCTCTACCATCTCGGTTGAAACGAAATTATCCGTGCTACCACTGTCAACAATGACCTTGCACACCTTGTCCTTGGTCTTGCAAGCAGTTCTAAAGAGTCTGGTCCTTTGGACTGAGCTTTCCACCTCTTTCTCGGGTGTCAAAAGGAATTTTTTCATCATAAGCGATCTTCCGCCTTCTGCGTCCTCAGCCTCAACATCTCGCCTCTGCGCTTCAGTGATGTGAGCTTCTCCAACGTCCTTCTTTTTCTCTGGACACTCGAATGACTTGTGCCCATTTTTCCCACATGTGAAACATGTGATAAATCCACCTCTGCCTCTTCCTCTACCTCTTGTACGAGGAAAAGTATTTGCGTTAGCATAATCTCCCCTCTGCTCTGTATGCTACCCTCTCTGTTCAACATGTGGCCCTCGTTGTGAGGTTCCACCTCTTTCAACCTTACCCTGAGGTTTCTTCCATTCCTCTTTGGGCTTCTGGTATTTGTCCTGGGCAACTGCCTTGCCTCTGGGCTGATTTTTGCCTCACCCTCGCTGACCTTGCTTACGGCTAAGCTTTTCTTCTGCTTTCAAAGCCATCTGATAAGCATCCTCCATCGTCCTGATGGTAACCATGCTCAATTCATCCTGAATGTCGTATCTCATACCATTCAGGTATCTGGCAACCTTCTCATCATCGCTCTCTCTATGACCTGCCCTGATGTTCAGTCGATAGAATTCCTCAGTGTATTCTTTCACTGTCATCATCTTCTATCTCAGGTTCTGCATTCTCCTGAACAGAGTAATTTGGTAGTCTCTTGGGATGAAATTCGCCTTCATCTTCGCGATCATTCGATCCCAACTCTTGATCTTTTGCTTGCCTTTGCAGCGTCTATCAGCTTGTAGCTCATCCCACCACAATGCTGCATGACCTTTCAAGCATGTGACAACATGTCTAACCTTCTTATCCTCTTCGATGTCCTCATAGTCGAAGTAGGTGTCAAGAGCTCGGATCCAATCCAGAAGCTCTTCTGCATCCAGATTTCCCTCATAGACTGGAATGTCCATCTTCGCCTTTGCACCCATCCTGGCGATAGCTTTGATTAGACGTTCATTGGCTGCATCTTCAGCTGCAACTCCTTCTTCGCGTTCAGCTTCAACTTCATCCTCTGAATCGCTGAAATCTCCCACACTAGTTGTGCGTCTTTGAGCTATTTCCATGTCCTCGAGTCTCGCTCGAAGATATCTCATCTGTCTCTCCATTTCTGGATTGACTACCTGCCTGCCTCTTCTTCGCACCTCCCTATCTTCTGGATTGGGTGATTGTCTTTCTCTTCTGGGCAGCATGGTGAAATTTCTCCTCCTTCTCTGCTACAGAAAGCAAAGAACAACTCCTGCTCTGATACCACTTGGTAGCTATGCGGCCCTTTCGCCACCCGTAGTTCAGAAAGTCCACACGCACACACAGGATCTCCTTCTTCTCTTAGCCTGAAGAACTCAAAGGTCCTCTTATTTCCCTATCAGGAAATATCTACCCACATATTATCTTCTCCTGCACGCTCCCCCATCCTTGACTTATTGGAGGATCGGAACTCATGACTTCGCGAGTTCAAAAGTTGAGCACTGGGTTCTTGAATCCCCGAGACCCGACATGTTAGTCAACGCTGACTTCCTCTATCCTCTATCGGGACTTCAACTCTATCGCGGCTTCGCTACTCGCGACACCAAACACCCGATTCTCCAACTCTCGAGTCCCGATGTGTTGAAATTTCGATATGCTCGCGAGTTAACTTTTCCATGGTCACGTCTCCTCGGCTTGAGTTCGGACTTCACGGGGTCACGAATCCTAATGCCCAAGTTTCAGGACTTCTCGGAGTGAGATCCCGATAACTTATTCCACCTGTCCTCCACTTGCCGACTTCCGGTGGCCCACACTACTTTCGTGACCAACGAGATATTGCGTGTCGCAATCTCGCGATTCTCGTTACCAAGTTTTGGACACTTTTCTCACGAGGTCCCGATAGACGACCTCGCGACCAATCCAACAGTCCTGGCTGACTTGGATCAACGCTCTGTCCCTCCTGAGATTAGAACATTTCCACACTTGTGCTGTAACTGCCTCGCACCTCCGTGAGATCCAACGGCCCACGGAACTTCACGAAATATCCTCAAAGGATTTCATCCGTCCGTTCTCCTTTTCGCAATCCACGAATAAGGAGTGTCTCTCCACGAGACTTGTTCGCCAACCTGTGACGCTTCTCTCCAACTTTCCACGGCAGCTTCCCTGCACTTATCCTTCAGTAAATTCGAAGGCCTATTCCTCCTGAGCTTTCCACAACTTCGAGTCTCTTAGAACAAAAGAACTCTTTGCACGCACTCCTTGCGGAAAATCTTCAACAACGCTTAAGTGTTGAAGGCACTCGACTCTGCGCACACCTGCAATAGCAGTCTATCGATGCTTCACTCAGAATCGCAACTCTGAGACTTCTCCCTGGTCTGTGCACTCCTTGCACGACACTCTGTGTAACTACACTTTCGAGAAAATGAGAACAAAAGTTATCTCTAAGTGAACCCTTCTGTCAACGCACTCCTTGCGGACAATTCGACTGCACACCTTGCAGGAATCCTCTGGCTCACTTAGAGAAACAATTGAAACTCATTTCATCTTCCTCTCATACTTCAATTCATACATGAATTCACATACACAACGTATATATAAAGAAAACGCATGACAGGAAGCAAACATTCATGAGCATAACATCAATACACAGAGAAATAACACAAACCATGAATTTGAATCAAAGCTTTCTTCTATTAATTCAAATGTATGTACATGGGTGTTTTTTTCATACAATTATCTGCATGCTCTCCTGCTTCTCAGTTATTCGATAATGTTACAATGATACAATGAGGGTGTCTATATCCGTTTTCCCTCTTGGACTTTGAAGCTATCAAATCTACAATTAAATTCTTATCTACCAGCACTAACTCTATTAAATGTCGACTATCTACCTAAGGACGAGAGCTATCTTCTCAAGTTCCATTACAATACAAGTGCGCTTCTTCATAAATGACTTCATTTAAAGATTTGCGCAACAATCCCAAAGTGTTTTCAAAATTTGGTGCTGGCTTGTCCAGCTGTCTTCCACCGTCGTGCTGGCTCGCTTGATGTGTTGGCGATGCTCTTGCATCACAATGTTGCTACTTGAATGTTGTATGAGGTCTGGTTTCAGTTTTGTAGGCATCAAACAACCATGAATGTATCAATTTTTGTATGATATCAATATAGAAGTATATTAGATTAAAAAAAAAGATTAATAATGTGTTTACTTAGATGAATTTACTGTGAATTAAAGTGTGTTATATTTAAAATTATAATTGTATATTTAAATGTATTTTTTCATTCACTTTATTTAATTGATGAAATTTTAATAGTAAAAATAAAATTTTATTTATTTTTAATAATATTATTTAAAGTTCACTAGAATGGAGTGTTTGTGTATGATCGTGAAATTTCATGCTAGGGGATGGCTTTGGGAAACCTTCCATGTGCTTGGAAGCTCCTTGAAGAGGAAAATGATGGGCTAGTTAATAAACTCCCATGGTGGTGTAGGCATGATGGTTTTCACCTTCAACAACGAACGTCTAAGCTACAATAATGTGACCAGTTTGGTGAGACCTCTAGTAACCATGGCCATAATTGGAATGTATCAATGTAAACTCAAGCCTAGACTCAGAACAAGAGAAGTCTTGGTTGGAAAAAGCTATCATAAATGGATCACGAGTGACAGAGCTGGATCAAAGGTTGGAGTCTACAATTGGCACTGATACTAGTTAGTTTGTATATAAAAACTCCCTCACTTTCCATGTTCTTTTATTGTCATGGATTTTATCTATTTTCCATAGTCAACCTTTATTACATTGCTAGCATTTTGAGCCTAAACTAGAAAATATTCAATTTTGTTTGGTGGAGATACCAAATTTTATGGTTATGATTATTAGCGTTAGTTTTCCATACCTCCCCTACCTCGATTGTGTTAGAAATAAAGGGATGTGCTCATTTTTCCATATACAATATAGCAATATTTTCACCCAAACATAAGCATAAATGCCACCCCCGAGCACCTTAACCTTGACAGACAAAATAACTTTGGTAGCATACCAATAGCCAACCAAGGCTAGTGCACTTTTATCCAAGGGTAGTGCACTGAGCAAGAATAACCAAAGACCAAGTAGAAAGTCCAACCAAAATCCAAAATCCCAGTTGCAGCAGTTGCAACTACACTCCCTCTCCAAACGTGCACACCACTAGTCCTTATGTAGTTGTGAGAGTGTATGTGACAAATGTGCTCTAGTGCTATCTTATTTATAGTCCTCCAAGTGACCTAACTGGGCCGACTTCTACTTCTGGAGGATAATAACTCAATATTAATTATTTTCTTGAGCTAGCTTGTCTTCTAGGGTTATTATCCAATGTTTTAGGGTTTCTCTTGCTTCCCAGAATATTCTATTCTTGTTAAAGGTTACACG
Organism: Picea engelmannii; assembly: GCA_009831015.1. Classification (NCBI taxonomy): domain Eukaryota; kingdom Viridiplantae; phylum Streptophyta; class Pinopsida; order Pinales; family Pinaceae; genus Picea; species Picea engelmannii. Next base: position 40,850 of record ML793974.1, on the reverse strand, counting down.
TGGAGGTTAATACCTCTCGTAGCTACCATAATTTCAACACTCCCTCCTAGATAGGGAGGTATTAAAGGTAATGGTATTGAAAACAAACAGACCATTCAACCGGTAGCATCATCATAGGCAGACGGACTATCTCATGATCACGTGTATCAACTCACGAGCAACATCATCACTATCAATGTCATATGATAGCATCAATCGCATCATCTCTCAAAGCCATACTCTATCTGAGTAATCGGGAATGATGTTGAATAAGTCACTCACTCCATAGAGTGATACAAGAACCATTCTTCTAATCTAGACATATTTCCTAGAAGAATAATTGTTCCAACATATGCTAGAATCCACGCCATAGGCTACAAGGACTATTCTTCTAATCTGGACATACTTCCTAGAAGAATTACTATCATGGACCATTTTCCCTTCGACCACTACTATGAATTCAGGGAAAATGTATGTCATGTACCAATCTCTCCACTCTGGTCACTGCTGTGAATACAAGGAGACAGGCCATTCTTCTAATCCAGACACATGTCCTAGAAGAATAGTTTTCCATGGTACATCAACAATCTGTCAACCTGGACCATTCTCCACAGGGAGAATGTTTGTCCACCAATAATATTCCAACCTAGACCATCCTCCACGGGAAGGATGTTTGTCCACCAACAATCATTCCTTCTTAAACCATTCTCTACTTGGAGAATGTTTGTCCATCAACACACTAACTATCCATCTAGATGGAAATCATGTACAACACTAGTGATAGTCTCCATGACAATTAGAACAATGCCATTAAATAGAACACAACTATGTCTATCCATATTAGTACACAACTACTATCTAGTGGTACACAACCACACCTAGTAGAAAACGACTATTAACCAGTCACAGATAGTCACAACTAGTGGAACACATCCACCATAGTAGTATACAACTACTGTCCAGAGACATATAGTCTCTACAAAAATCATATCATATGATATCAACCTGCATAACAATATCATTCTACAAACTGAGTCATTTGGGCCATTCTTCCACTCACATCTGTGAGATATGGAAGAGTATCTTCCCTCAGAAAATAAAACATCATCCATGGGATATCTGGACTATTATTCCCAAACATAGAAGAATAGCTGCCCTTGATTTATGATCCTGGACCATTCACCTAACTGGTCCATTCCTTCAACACTAATCATAGTGCAACCTCGAGAGAACGAGTCTTCCCTAGGGAATGTTTGTCCCTAGTTTCTGAACCTGGACCATTCACTTAGCTGGGCCATTCCTCCTGAACTAATCATAGTGAAACCTAGAGAGAATGAGTTTGCCCTAGGGAATGACTTTCCAAACCATTTCCTATGGAAATGATTGTCCTGCACCAACCTCCAAAATGAACCATTCTTTGAAAATTCTCACAACTGTGAACTTCGAAAGAATGACTGCCCGACAAGGAAAACCATTCTACTTGACCACTACTTAGATTGACTACCAAGAAGAATTACTTTCCTAGACCATTCCCCCACACTAGCTACAAGGGGAATCATTTTCTATGGTACATCAACAATCTATCGAACCATTTTCATTACGAAAATGACTGCCCAATCTGGACCATTTTCCGAGCTGGAAAGTGATTGTTCGTTAGAAATCTCGAACCACTTTCCGAACTAGAAAGGAACTGCCCAATTTGGACCATTTTTCGAACTGGAAAATAATTTTCCATAAACCAATAACATATCAGTGCTCCCTCCCAACCTAGGAGTAATCACTTCCTTTTTCAATAAGGAATGTGTCTCCATGAGCCCCAACTTGTCACTTAAGTACACAAACTTTTCATCTTGGACAGAGGCTTTACCAAAATATCCATTATCTTCTCATCTGTGGAGATATACTAGAGAACCACTTCTCCCCTCTAGACTTTATCACGACGAATATAATGCTTGATCTCAATGTGCTTCAACCTGCCATGGAACACCAGCTTTCTCTGAAAGCTTCTTACAGCTCTGATCATCATAATATATCACAGCCGAATTCAACACCTGATAATTCAGTTCATAAACCAACTTACGAAGCCACACTTCTTTCGTAGAAGCATCACAAGCTGCAATATACTTTTCTTCTGCAGTGTTGAGTGCAACATACTTTTGTTTCCTACTAGCCCATGACATTGTGGAAAAGATCAAACTAAAACATATCCAAGTAGCACTTTTTTTCATCTGCACTCCCTACCCAGTATGAATCGATAAATCCATGCAGTTGTACATCATAACTCAAATGTCCCATAAGGAAAATATCCGGCTGAGTATTCTCCAAATACATTAACAATCCAATCAATTGTCGATACAGAGACAGGTCTACTCGATCATAGTCTCTCAACTTTTTCAGATCTATCATCATGGGAGTTTGCCATGGATTTGCAATCCATCATTCTGAACTTCTGAAGAACCATTTCAATATACTTCCTCTATCATAGTAGGTTTTCACCATGCTTTTGTTGTACATGAGAGGCTCTGCACCAAGTTTTCTTGAATCCATACAAGATCTTCTTCCATCTTCATACAAGGGTCTCTTTTTGGTATACCTCAAAACCTTGAGGTTTCTCTACATATGCTTCTTATTCAATTACTCTATTGAGAAGAACAGTCTTTACATTCATCTTATGTAAACTCCAACCCATGGATATTGTAGGAGATATAATGGCTCGGGTAGAGGTATATATGGTTACTAGAACAAATTGTCATCGTAGCCTTCTCCCTCCTATTGGGAGAACCCTCTATCCCTGAGTCTCACCTTGTATCTATCTGAATGCTTAAGTCTGTTTCACAATTTCTCACATAGATTGTTCTTCATCACAACTTCCTTCCATTCCTTTTGTTTGATTGCTTCTAGTGGGTTCAAATTTTCTTTCCTTCTTGGAATCTTCATGTTCTTCCTCATGTTTATCTTCAACGTTGGATTCCATGGAATCTTCTACAGATTACATGCCCTTCTTTCCTGAAGGCTCCAACCTTCTGCCATAGGAACATAAATGTAGATGGATAACCAAGGATATTCAAGGGCTATTTTTGAAGAAGACTTCTTCTAGAGTCAAACTGAACACGTGTTGCTTATCATGGCTGCTACTTCCAATGAAGAACATGGACAGATACTTCCTGGTATTCATGGATTCTTCAATGGATCATATCATTGGGGATTAGCTCCCTCCTAATCCCAACTTCATGCCTGAATGAGCAATATGCATGCTCTTCTTTTGGAATTCTGTGATCAACTCCTTCCATCTTAGAGAGTCCATGCTTCTGTCTGTTGCATCTCTCTTTTCTTTCTACAAAGTGTCACAAGCATGTTCTGGTTTCCTTTTGATTTATGACTTCCTTCGATTATGACTCCTCCGAGTCTCTTTAAGTTTTTTTTTATCTGCTCTGATTTCTACCCATCTGGCAGTTGTGTCATCCTTATAAACTTCTTTAATGAAAGCTTCCGCAAGGATTGTTCATCAAACATATTTCACAAGGGTAAATACCCAGAACAAGAGCAACAAGAACAAACATGAATATCAATCTAGAGGAGATGTTAGTTCAACTTGTGAACAAGTACAATAAGCATCTATATCAATAGTATTCATATGCAGTCGAGTATTCATTGCACCTAGCAATAATGGAATCTTTCAAAGATTACTTTCACAATTTGTAATGTAGTAGCTATCACCTTTCATATACACAAATTGAAGCTTAACAATTTAATCAAACCTAGAACCTGAAGCCTTAACTGCTATGGAGGGTGCACTTGTTCTTTTGAATGCACTGAATCCAATATTACAGCTTGGAAAAGATCTCTAGTACTTTCCCTGCAAACACACTCATGTTTTTCTAGATGATATAACTTAGATAGCATATACAAGTGCATACCTTTGAAACCTTGTAGCATCGTCGAGCTTGTCTTCCAATCTGAAACTAGATACCATCTTGACAAGAAGAGATTAGAAACTAAATCACAAGATTCAATGATTAGAGAAAGCTAGAAACTATAAAATTACACCTTTGACTACAAAATCAATTTGACTAGGAGTCAACCTTTGAATTTGACTTTGACTAGTCAACCTTTGAATTTGACTAGTCAAACTTTGACTTTGACTTTGACCAAAGATTCAAACATGATTTTTTTCTAGCTGAGAGTACTAAGAGATGCACTAGGCTAGGGCGCACTATGATGCCAAGGAATTAGGTCAAACGTTTCATCATAAGTGCCCGAACACAAGGGTTAGGGTTTGTTGCAGCTACATAATAAAAAAACCTAGCTGTAGTTGTAACTGGTGCCATAACGAGCTTAACAAATAACTTCCCAATCTATATTCCAGTAGTTATACTCTTTGAAGATAGTGTGGGCCCATAACCTGTTATAAATAAAGGGATGTGCTCGGCTTTCCATAGACAATATAGCAATATTGTCACCCAACCATAGGCACAAAGGCCACTCTTGAGCACCTTAACCTTGACAGATAGAATAATTCGAGTAGAAGACCAATAATCAACCAAGGCTAGCGCACCTTTCTCAAAGGGTAGCACACCAAGAAAGAATAACCAAAGACCAAGAAGAAATTCCAAACCATAACCAAGAGAAAGTCCAGCCAAAAGCCAAAATCCCAGTTGCAGCTGCACTCCCTCTCCAAAATTACGCACCACTAGTCCTTATGCAGTTGTGAGAGTGTATGTGACAAATGAGCTCTAGCGCCCTCTTATTTATAGTCCTCTAAGTGACCTAACTGGGCCAACTTCTACTTCTGGAGGATAATAACTCAATATTAATTATTATCTTGAGTCGTCTTGTCTTCTAGGGTTATTATCCAATGTTTTAGGGTTTCTCTTGCTTCCCGGAATATTATAGTCTTGTCAAAGGTTACACGTGGAGGTTAATACCTCCCGCAACTACCATAATATCAACAGATTCATCCAATTTTAGCTTGGCTTCACTTGGCACCCAACTTGGGGGTGCTCTTCAACTTGGGATCAAAATGGTCATAACATCTAACATTTCAAACCCCTATCTTGCAATCTCCCTGAATGGACAAAGACCCAATATGACACCTCTTTTTTCTTTTGTGTTTCCTCCTACCTCCTTTTCCAGTTCCCAACATCCAATCATGCAGTCTAGTAACAAGACCAATACCCCTGAAATCAGCAAAAATGGGTTGGCCAAAGGCAACCCAACTCGAAAAAACCCAAGGCAAATCCAAACATATCAACGCAATACCAATGCCCACACAAAGGCTATGTAGGAAGAAGAGGCTCACTGTACTCACTTCTCATCCAACACCAAGGAAAAAATGGAAAATTGGAAACAATTATCAATAACAAACACAAAAAAAAATCCAAAGAGGAGACATAAGTTGATTTTGACGATTGGATTTCTAACCCTAGCTATTCCAAAACATGTGACACTAACTTCTTCAAGTTAACAAAGTTATATTGGCTCAACAAGGCCTTCCTAGATCAATTAGTAGAAGGAGGAAGCAAATGCTAAGATATGTTGCATAGGTTATGTTGTTACTAGAGATTTCTCTTGACTACAAAAGAGGAATTCCTATCGCATTTAGACTAGAAATTCGCCCTTCCAACGAGAAGGGGCTCCCTTGTATGATTTCAAAATATTTGCTACTCACTCAATGGGCTATCACATTTAAGAATTGTTTCAAGTTCTACAGTGGTAATAGAGCCATAGGTATTTGACCTTGTAGAGCATTTCTTGACAAATCAAGACCTAGAAGACCAATGCATCCGCCCAAAGAAAAGGAGATCTCTCTCAAGAGATTTTTATTATACAGATCTAGCGACTGCACCATTACCATTCCTCCTAGTATTGGACCACTCAATAGGTTATAAGAGAGGTCGAAGTTTGTCTGCAATCCCCTCAAGCTGACCATGGATTTCGGTGTGGTTATAGTTATCCAAGAGATCACGGAATAGAGCATATGTTGGTCTTCTAAACATATCTTCACTTATCACCATGTTAATCCATTTCAAGGTGGTACTGGATGTTCCATTTTTGCATTGGACTTTTAACAATTAGGTCATTCACGGAATCTAGGTGTGTGGCCTTCAGGAAAACACCAGTATCTCTCAATCCCTTGAAAATTTTGAAGCAGTTTCTCATTCGAAAGTCTATTTGGGTCGTCCCGGACAAAACCCATGTCGTCGTTTTTGAAGATTCCTCGCCATTTTCCTAGAAACTCAGCCGGAAATTCCTTGCTCGAAAACCATTGTCGAAATCCCAGAATCTTTGGTGGTTTTCATGAATAGTGCTGCGGGAGAATCAGAAAAATGGAAGTGGTATTGTTCGTTGCGCGGTGACCTCCTTACTTGCCACGTTGCAACGGTGGTATTTGGTATGACGTCACCGCGTGCGAGGGCCATTCCATTAAACAACATCCATCTTTAAAACGCACGAACCGTCAGATCTCCATGACATTAGTTCTCTGCCATCTATCTCCCACTTGCCTATATCGTTGATATTCCTTTTGTAGTGACTATCGGATTAGCATAAGTGCTATATCCATTAGCCTTTGGTCATATGGTATGGAATTTGGGGCTTGGGTTTGGAAATAGATCTTAGCTCGATTGTAATTCGGAAACAAAATCCATACTTTTACCACATTTTAATTTAAATATAAAATCATTAAATAATAATAAAATTTATACAAAATGATTTTATATTTGATAGTAATAATAATCAACTTTTTCTTTTAAATGATTTTATATTTGATAGTAATAATAATCAACTTTTTCTTTTAAAATATTTGGTTTTTTGAGTATCATTTAGCAAAGCTTCTTTGGCATTCTCCAAACAAAATTGAAAAAATAACAACCTAGGATTTGACCCAGTGAGAACAAGTATATGTTGTGGAAGTGAAAGATTTCGAAAAGTTTGATGAAAATCTTAATATTTTAGCAATAGAGGAAATTGACAAGTTTTTTAGCAAATTTTTTCAATTTTTACAAAATTTTTGGCATAGTCAATTTTTGCGACAATATTTGGCTCCATCTGGGGATGGTGCTTTCTTGTAAAGCACTAAGAACTGTAGACCATGTTCCTTCATCCTTTCTCCTCTGGAATCTGAAAATGAAATCTATCTTTGTCATACTCTGAAGCCCGTTATTGTACTTGTATATGATCTTAAACCATCTCTATGCTCTGATCCAAAAACCTTTTTATTCTCTGCAACTAAAAAGACCTTTTACACACTGAAAAGAATTGTACATACTACAAACTGAAAACCACTTTGTACCAGCTCTGTAATGACCCCATTGTTACGACTACACGCAACACAACACAAAAGAAAAATTTGTTTTTTTGTTTGAAGCAAGACGACAATAGTTAAACAACGCAACTTGACGACAACACAACACACGTAGATCAGGAAATAGTAAACAACGACTCAAACGCTAGCACATCAGGCAACTAGACGAGACATGCGATAATTAATAGACGATAAAAATGACTACTCGACCGACACCAACAAGACAACTCCTACAAGCTAAATGACAACATCAACCAACCTGACACAATGGCTTGATGACCAGTAAATGGAAAACATCTATGGCACACAAACCCAGGGCGAGCGATGATCCCCTCACCAGGAATCATGTTGGCGCCAGACGATAGGTGTGACAGTAACCATGGCGCAACATAACACAACTGAACCCTTAACCCAAGCTAAAACCAACGTGCTAAGAGATTGAATTAACTGACAAGAAGACTATACCCATGCATCCAAGCAACCAAGTTGACAAGACGGAAGATGATATCACTCCATTAAATTGCGCAAGCTATTAAACGATTTTGCCAACAAACCATAAACCATTATCTGTTAAGAAAGATGTCTAAGTGCGAAGGAGTGAATTATTATAATGTTACTATTATCATAAATGTAACCATAAATGTGACCATAATGTGAACTATTATAAGCACTTAACAAAATCAATACACGTTGTCTAATAATGTAAGTGAACTACTTAACATTAAAAGTGAACTATGTTGTTTATTAATATTTGAACTACATAACATATTATAAATGTTATCCATCATATATAAAATCTATTGTCGATTATATATATACAAATTTGTTGTCTATTTTATATAAAGTTGTTGTCGACAATATATAAACGTTGCCCAACATATCAATATCAATATATCGATATTCACAAGCGAAAACATATCAATATTCACAAGCAAAAACAGATCAATATTCACGATGTCCCGCACATTGATATCAATAATCACGCTATCCAATATTCTCGCTATCTAGATGATATCAAGGATGAAAACGCAGAATAAAAGCATGTTTCCTAGGATTGATACCCTATCTAGCATAAAAATGAGATGATGTCTAGCATTTAAAAGGAAGCTCTGTCTAAATATATGAGGTCTATTATCACATGACACTTGATGTCTATTAAGTATAACACTTTCGTTGTATATAAAATATCGTTGAGTTAAAACCACTATGGTAAATCGCAGAGGTAAAAAATGGTAAATCATTGTCAAATATAAAAAGTATCGCAACTCATGCTAAACAATCAAGCTATTTAATTGCTAATGATTCGCAGTGGTAAAGGCTGGGTAAACATGGGCAAAGTCGTTGTCTAAATTTGTTGTGTGTATTATTGTCAACAATGGTTAAACGTTGTCTAACTGTATAATCCCTATCTTATAACAAAGGCTAATTATTACACAACTTAATGCTATTACCTACACAATAGAATCCTTGTCATAACATAATGCTTGTTTATTTCACAACTTAATGCTATTAACCACACAATAGAATCATTTTCATAACACAATGCTTATTTATTACACAAATTAATGCTATTAACTACACAATAGAATCGATGTCATAACATAATGCTTATTTATTACACAACCACAATGTTATTTATTACACCCATATGGTTAATCTTGCAGTCAATATATATTAAAACACAGTCAGATATTAATCGTTGCCATTGATAGTATAAATTCACTATCAATTAAATGTTAAAAACGCAGGTGTAACAATAATGAAATTCGCCGGCAATCAGGGTTCATTAAAAAAAAATGCAGGTAAAACAATAATGAAATTCGTTGGCATTCGGGTTTCATAAAAAAAACGCAGGTAACACAACAATGACATTCATTGGTAATCGTGGTTCATTGAGAATGCAAGTAGTTCGTGGTTGAGTAAAGAGTTGGGTAAAGTGGGTTCATAAAAACATAGGTATGAAATCCAATGCAAATAAGAGGCAGGGATCAAAACTCCGATAAGAAATCACAATACTGAAATTAAGAAGTTAATCAATAGCATTATTAAAGATAAGATCGCAGTAGAAATGAAAATCTAATGCTAATCAATCAATGCTTATTCAAATGCAATTCAATGCAGTAGAAAATAGATCTCTATTCATTACTAATCGATCAAATGCTGGTCCAAAGCAATTTAAATCATAGGAGTAATAATAAAATCATGGTATAGAATCATTGTGTAAGAATTCACTGAGTAAAGACTCCAAGAAACTCAGAGATAATCGATCACAAGGAAACACAGAAGAAATCAACCACCGAAAAATGTAGATGTAATCAATCACCACAAAACGTAGAGAATTGGCATTCAAGAATCAAAGGTTTATCAAAGTTTCATTAATTAAAACGCAGAGAAAATTAGAGTTTTAATCCATCAAGACGCAGAGATACTCGATCATGAGGAAGGTGCAAGGATTAAAGATTAACCAAGGAGAAAAACGCAGAGATATGTATGGGATAAATAGTTGGGAAAAATTTATCCTTCACTCATCATCCATGCACAGAAAAACATGGCATTTGAATCTATAGGTCTTTAAACACTGAAGTGACGACCATCGATTTGTCTCCTGGCTGATTGTTCAGGCATGGACTGATGATTAAAGGGATAAGGGAAAAGCACAAAGTTAATCGTAATAATCAATGAAACAAACATGGAAAAGTCATAGCAATCAGGGTTGGGTTCACCAAGGGAATCAATTCAAAATGCAGCAAGCATAAGGCTAGGGTGACATTAAGTTCATTGATTAAAAAAAATGTTGAGTAAAATATAATCTTTACACAAAATAAGTACAGTAAAGAAAAGCACAGGAACAATATTAAACTGCCATTCAAAAATATATGCATGTGTACCATAGCCAAATGCGAAAGCTCTGAGTTGTTGTCTCACGCGCACTCCATCAAGCTCCTACTTGCCCACCGATGTGACCTTACCGGTACCTCCCTGCCAACGCTAGGGGTACTATTCTTCCCCCTAAGCCCCCCAAGCCGCAAAGGGGCCACACACACAATACCAGAGAACCGCTAGTACCCAGTTCATCTTGGAAGGTCGAGCTACCACTCGTTACCCAAGATGGGTATCCCAACTCCCACAAGATAAGTTCAGTCAAGAAAAAAATTCAGCAGTGTAATGTTATGCATAAAGATTAGATCCATACTCCTCCTCCTCCTCCATCCATTTTATAGAGTTTTTCAAGTAATTAGTTTCCCAAATTCTCATTAAATTCCCTTTTCATTTAATTAATTAGGAAAACCCTCCCTCGTACACATGTCACCCATCCCCTAGTTGCACCAGAAATTCAATTTTATTAATTAATTAATTATTCCTATTTCCCTCACCCACCTAAAAGCATTCCTAAAAATGCTCCCAGGTGTCCCAAAATTCCCTTACACTTCTTAAATGACTTACACCTTACTAAATTCCTAGTTGAGTTAAAAAATAACAAGTTCCCAAGGCAAGATTCCTTACTAAGTTAGACATTTAGGTTTTTCTTTATGTTTCCTCTTTTTCCTTTAGTTTCTTATTTCTTTTAAGTTTCCCTATTTTCCCCTTTTAACTAAAAATCAATTTAGCAAGTGTAGAAAAACAATTATTTACCCCTTTTTATTTTTTAACTAAAAAATAAATTAGCATGTGTAGATAAAACAACCATTTCCCTTTTTAAAATTCTAATCCCCCATTATAATTTGATTTTAAAATTTAATTTGAATTTCTTATCCCCCTTCCTGTTACATGTTTAATTATTATTATTATTATTTTACCACAAGTTCTACTTAGACCTAGGTTTTTAATTTCTCTAGGTTGGGAGACATTTTTATTAGGGAAAACTGTTTTTAAATCTTACTTATCACATCATTTGTTTTAAGGCCGTCTAGGTTTATTCACTTACGAGTTAAAAAAACGATGTGCCCTTCAAGATGCACTAGGTGCTCCAAGGGTGCCACTCGCCTCTTTTTGTTTTCCTTACATGATGTGCCCTTCAGGACATACTACGTGCTCAAAGGGTGCCACTAGCCTCTTTCTGTTTTCCTTGTGCGACGTGCCCTTCATGACACACTATGTGCTCCAAGGGTGCCACTCACCTCTTTTTGTTTTCCTTGCGCAACGTGTCCTTCACGACGCACTACGTGCTCCAAGGGTGCCACTCGCCTCTTGATTGACTTGGTAGACATCAAAAACCCCTGGAGTCAATACTCCACCAAGTGATCTTGTGGGAGACTAAGGGCATCTAAAGAATAAGGCCCCTACCTTATTGCGCGCCCCTTAGAACCATTGTGAACGACTGTCGTAGTCTACCCTCACAACATCGTGGGTCTTATCGAACTAGGTAATCGTTAACCTACATCTCGAGCCACGTCAGGAGTGCTATTAGGTTGTGGCAGGGCTGCTCCCACACCTCTCCCTCAAAGTCTCTGGTTGTCATGCGTGACCCCTCTACTCCACATGTGAGTCTGGTTGGCAAGCTATCATAATCATGTATCATCAACGAATCATGTCAACAATAATAATCAATCATCATAACATCTAATCATATGCACATATGTCACATCAACAATATTCAACCCAACATTCCACTCCATGACTCGATCCAGAGTCCAAGGGGTTTCATCGATGCCTCTGCATCCTCAAGGTCCAAATTCTTGCACACTCAGGAAAGCCCCGTCAATAACACCTGTCTATGTCAATACAACAAAATAGCAAATCATCATATCCATAATGCCTCATAATCATAATCAAATAGCCAATAGTATAATAATTTGGATTACTTGCAAGCAAGTGTCCTTGAAGAATAAGTTCACTCAGTGTGCGCAAGAGAAGGATGTTACATACACCCCCTATTGGTATAAACTTTGTCCCGAAGTTTCACAGTATATAAGTGCCGACATAAATTGTATCACGATATCATAAGTCTATCTATCAAATGAAAATGGAAACTGTTGGCGCATATCATATGCATCCTCCTAGGCCGTCGAGTGAAAACTATAGTTGTCCCACTGGACCTTGAATTGATCTACTATTTGACACCGTAGCTGTCGAATGCAATGGTCCAGGATGTGGATTGGCTCTGCCATGAGCGCACCCTCATCAGATACCTGCAATGAACTCATGTCAATAACATGTGTCAGATCACTAATATAATGTCTCAAAACAGATACGTGAAAAACATCATGCATACGCCTCAAAGAATCAGGCAAGGCTAGTTGATAGGCCATTGGCCCCTTCTTTTCCACAATCTCGAAAGGTCCCATGAACCTAGGAGAGAGTTTAGCACCCTTTCCAAACTTGATCGAACTCTTATGTGGTTTCACCCGCAAGAAGACTTGATCACCAGATTCGTAACTATAGTTGACATGATGTGCATCGACATAACTCTTCTGCCAATCCTGTGCTTCCTTGATCCTTTGTCTTATTGTTTTCATTTGATCTTCCATTTCTTGGATCACTTCTGGCCCCACCAGGACCCTATACTCAAGTCAATCCCAACTCAAAGGTGTCTGACACGGTCGTCCATAAAGAAACTCGAAAGGCACCATCTTAATGGTGCTTTGATAACTGTTGTTATATGCGAATTCTACCAGTGGCAATAATTCTTCCCAACACTTATGTTGGTCCATCACGTACATACACAACATGTCCTCCAAGATTTGGTTTGTTCGTTCGGTCTTCTCGTCTATCATCGAGTGACATGCAGTACTAAAGTTAAGTTGGGTTCCCAATGCCTCTTGGAAAATAGTCCAAAATCGCCTATTAAACACTGATCCTCAATCGGATATAATCCTCTTAGACACGCCATGCAGCCTCACAATCTCACTGATGAAAACTCTAGCTATGTCAAGTGCCTAATACATTGTACGCACAAGAATAAAATGAGCACTCTTCATCAAAGTGTCGACTACCACAAAAATCGAGTCATGTCTCCTTGCCGTCAATGGAAATCCAAAAACTTATCTAAATGACCTCCCATTTAGATTCCAGAATAGCGTGTGGTTGCAGTCTTCGTGTTGCATGTCTATTTTCAGCCTTCACCTGCTGACATTCTAGACATCTTGCCACGTAGTTGACTGTATTTGCCTTCATACCTTTCTAGAAGAATAAGGGTTTAAGGTCTACCCTCATCTTCGTGACTCTAGGATGAGCCATGCATACTTCTCTGTGAGCCTCATTTAGAATCAATATCCTCAACTCGTCGTTGGGTGATACGTAAATTCGAATTTTAAATCTCAATAATTCATCATCGTCCAATGTAAATCCTTCAAATCTTGGTACCATCGTTGTCTTTTGTCTGATAAAATCCTTGACCTCTTTGTACCAGTCATCGTCGCGTTGTAAGGTTAGAATCTTTTCACGTAGATTAGTTTGAAGAGGCAACACCGAAAATATGCGTGGTCTCTGACTCAATGCATCCACCACTCTGTTTACTGTTCCTTTTATGTAAGTAATCTTGAAATCATACTCGTTAAGCAATTCCGACCAATGTCGTTGTCGTGCGTTCAAGTCGCTCTGCATAAAGATGTGTTGTAGTCCACAGTGGTCCGTTTTTAGTTCAAATTTTCATCCAATAAGGTAGTGAATCCAAACTCTCAAGGCATAAACAATGGCTAACAACTCCAAATTGTGCGTCGTATAGTTCTCCTCGTGCCTTCTCAACTTCCTCCAGATGTAAGCGATCACTCGACCGTCTTGAATCAAGACTCCACCCAAGCCTTCCTTGGATGCATCAGTGCATACCAAGAAGTTCGTGTCCATGTCAGGGACCTTCATTATCAGTGCCATTGTCAATAGTTCCTTGAGCCTCCAAAATGCCTCCGTGCATTTCTCAGTCCAAACAAACTTCTTGTTCTTTTTTTGCAATTCTGTAATCAAATTTGCTATCTTTGAGAATCCCTCAACGAACCGTTGATAGTATCTTGCTAAGCCCATGAAGCTATGCACTTCTGGGATGCAGGCCATTCCATAATAGCCTCAACCTTTGCCGGATCCACAGTGATACCTTCGCTGGAGATGACATGCCCTAAGTAGTGAATCTTTGATTGCTAAAACGAGCATTTAGACAATTTCCCATACAATTTGTTCTCTCGTAGACACTGTAGTACCAAGTGCAAGTGCTCATCATGCTCCTCCATCATCTGAGAGGAAATCAAAATATTGTCAATGAATACTTGGACAAACTTGTCCAAGTATTCGCGGAACACCCCATTCATCAAACTCATAAATTCCCCAAGGGATTTTCTCAGTACAAAAGGTAAAACAATAAACTCGTAATGTGCAAACCTCGTCTTAAAGGCAGTCTTAGGGACATCATCCTCCTTGATCCGTAACTAGTGATACCTTGATCTCAATTTGATCTTTGAAAACACTATCGCACCCTTCATCTGATCAAACAGATCATCAATCCTTGGCAACATATATTGATTCTTGATCATTGCCTTTTTCAATTGATGGTAGTCAATGCAGAGTCTCCACGACCCATCCTTCTTTCGTATGAAAATAACAAGCACACCCCACAATGACACACTTGGATGTATAATTCCCAGGTCTAGCAACTCCTTCAATTGCATTCTCAACTCCTGTAACTCTGGGGTCGACATCTGATAAGGCATTCTCGCTATCACGGGTTCAATCCCCAGTTTTAGGTCTATGGTAAATTCTAATTCCCTCTCCAACGACATCCTAGGTAACTCCTCCAGGAAGACGTCCGCAAACTCTCTCACCATCGGAAGGTGTTCTAGACCTTCCACTACTCCCTTCTCATTTAACGCAAGGATTGAATAAATCTTACATCCCTTGCCCATGCTCTTTCATAGATGCAAGGAAGAGATGAACCAAAGGGAAAATTCCTGGCTCTGACCTACAATCATGCATCTCTGTCCCTCATCATCGACCAAGCTCAACCATTTCATATTACAGTTGAGCATCGCCTCATGTGATTCCAACCAGTCCATACCGATCACAATGTCACAAGATCCTAAGATCATGATGTATAGGTTGGCCTTGGTGACAAACTCTCCCATGTTAAGGATACAGCCCGTAACCTTCCCTCCAAACTTCTGTTTGGCTCCAAAATCCATTTCTACAAAGTTAAACTCATCCTGTTTGACTTCCCTTACCTTAATTCTTTTTAGCGCTGCACCAGAAATGAAACTCTTTGTAGAACCTGGATTTATCAAAATGATAAGGGTCTGGTCAGCAATGGTACTTGACATCTCGAGCATAGTCGACTAGAGCTCTGCTTGGAATTTATTCACCATTGCATGAATCTGATGGGCCTTGCCCAAATCTCCCATGGTAGTAGGTCCGAATGATCCATATTCCCTAGTCCTCTCCACTGGGAAGTCACATTGGTAATGTGGCTCCCCACATGTCCAACACCCTTTCTTCAGTCCAGTACTCCTGGTACCCAAAGTAGAAGCTGACGGCCCATCGGCCTGGAATCCTGGTATGTTCTGCTGAATAGGCCTAAACTGTTTCTTTTACAGTCGACGTTGTTGCTTGTGTTGTGGTCCTCGGTAAGGAGTCCATTATTGCGACCAGAGATGATTTTAAGGATGGAAATTTATTTTAAAATGTAGAAACCTTGGTGAATCTTACTAATCTTTCATATGCCAATTATAAATGATTAGCAATATTTTTGTAAAAATATTCAAATTCCTAAAGATTTTATATAGTTTTTATAAAATTTTGGAGATTTTTAAGGTAAAATAATTTTATCCTATAGAATTGGGGCGAATCATTTTTAAAATAGCCAATTTCATTTTTGGAAAAACCATGGAAAATTAGCCCATGAGCGAAATTTAGCCCCTAAAATCATCACTGGTTGCGACGCTGGTCACCGAGGTGTAGTGAAAGTGGATCCTCTCTGGAAGCCACGATATCTCGTTGACTGTCTTGTTGGCGTTTGATGTTGTTGCGCACCCAATGACACCTGCCATGCTGGTCTTGCTAGAGTCTTTCTCTGGCCCCCACTGATAAGCTCCTCCTTTTCTATGAGGGCCTTCTGGATAGCATCATGCAAGGTCTGAGGCATCAAAATCCTAACCTTTGCACGTATGCTGACATTAAGGCCAAACAAGAACCTGTTGACCTTAAGTTTCTCGGTATTCTGGTGCGAAGCATACTGAAGAAACTCCATAAAATGAGCCTCGTACTCGGGCACCGTATGGCCACCCTGTCGCAAGGCATTGAGCTTGTTGAGTTGAATCTCAATGGATTCCTCTGATAGGTACCTCTCTCAGAACCATTCCTCGAACAGTTCCCATGACACATCTTCGACGACCATGTTTGATTGTGGCAGGAGCATCTTCCACCAAAGAAGAGCGCTCCCCTTCAGCTGAAAGACCGCCATGAAGACCTTCATGTTGGAGGTATAGTCACGAAGTGGAAATCACATCACCATATTCTCCAACCATGCCTCGATGGTTGTGTCATCTGGGGCACCAAAGAAATCGAAAAATTTGACCTTCTCAAGTTCGCAGTGAATGCTACTAGTACCGAGCAGAGCGCGTGGTGGACCCTCAAGGAGAGCCAACACCTTGGCCTCATCTCTATCCAAACGAATGATCAGTGCCTCCGACATCCACTTAAAGGACCTCATCAGCCCAACCACATCACCCATCGATATTTGTTCTTACTTGACAACCTGTTCGTCTCCTTGGGGGTTAGACCTCTTAGGTGTGGATGCTACTGGGGGCGTCACACCTCCTCCCCTAACACCCCATTGTCTTCCTCCGCAACATCCTCTAATCATTATTACCTGCATGAATACAAGTCAACTTAATTAACAACATTATAATCAAATATCAAATTAATGAAAATCATAGTGATCCCAAGTCGTGGGTTGAACCCGCTCTGATACCATATGTAACGACCCCATTGTAACGACTACATGCGATGCAACACAAAAGAAAAATTTGTTTTTTTGTTTGAAGCAGGATGACAACAACGACAATAGTTAAACCACGCAACTTGACGACAATACAATGCACGCAGATCAGGAAATAATAAACAACGACTCTGACTTTAGCACATCAGGCAACTAGACGAAACATGTGGTAATTAATAGACAGATAAAAATGACTACCCGCACGACACCAACAAGACAATGCCTACAAGATAAAGGACAAAATCGACCAACCCAACACAACGAATTGATGACAAGTAAATGTAAAACCTCTATGGCACTCAAACCCAACGCGTTAAGGCATTACCAACCAAGTGCCAATATCAATTACAACGAATAATGCCCACATCGGGAAGCACAGACTCCCGCCAGGTTATCATTCACCTCTATCTGTCAAGGTGCACGATGATCCCCTCACTAGGAATCATGTCGTCGCCAGGCAATAGGCATGACATTAACCATGGCACAACATAACACAACTGGACCCATAACCCAAGCTAAAACCAATGCACTAAGAGACTGAATTAACTGACAAGAAGACTATACCCACGCACCCAAGCAACCAAGTCGAAAAGATGCAAGATGATATCACTCCATTAAATTGTGCAAGCTATTAAATGACTTCACTAACAAACCATAAACCATTATTTGTTAAGCAAGATGTCTAAGTGTGAAGGAGTGAACTATTATAATGTTACTATAATCATAAATGTAACCATAAATGTGACCATAATGTGAACTATTATAAGCACTTAACAAAATCAATACATGTTGTCTAATAATGTAAGTGAACTACTTAACATTAAAAGTGAACTATGTACTTGTCTATTAATATTTGAACTACTTAACATATTATAAATGTTGTCCATCATATATAAAAATCTTCTTTTGATTATATATATACAAATTTGTTGTCTATTTTATATAAAGTTGTTGTTGTCAATATATAAACACTGCCCAACATATCAATATCAATATATCGATATTTACAAGCAAAAACATATCAATATTCACAAGCAAAAACATATCAATATTCAAGTTGTCCCACACCTTGATATCAATAATCATGCTATCCAATATTCTCGTTGTCTAGATGATATTTGGGATAAAAACAGAGCCTAAAAGCATGTTGCCTAGCATTGATACCTTGTCTAGCATAAAACGAAGACGTTGTCTAGCATTTAAAAGGAAGCTCTGTCTAATTATATGCAGTCTATTATCACATGACACCTGTTGTCTATTAAGTATAACAATTTCATTGTATATAAAATATCATTGAGTTAAAACCACTGTGATAAATCACGGAGTTAAAAAATGGTAAATCGTTATCAAATATAAAAGGTATCGCAACTCATGCTAAACACTCAAGCTATTTAATTGCTAACGATTCACAATGGTAAAGGTTGGGTACACATGGGTGAAGTCGTTGTCTAAATTTGTTGTGTGCATTATTGTCAATAATGATTAAACGTTGTCTAACTGTATAATCGTTGTCTTATAACAAAGGCTAATTATTACACAACTTAATGCTATTAACTACACAATAGAATCATTGTCATAACATAATGCTTATTTATTTCACAACTTAATCCTATTAACCACACAATAGAATCGTTGTCATAACATAATGCTTATTTATTACACAACTTGATTCTATTAACTACACAATAGAATCGTTGTCATAACATAATGATTATTTATTACACAACCACAATGTTATTTATTACACCCATATGGTTAATATTGCAATCAATATATATTAAAACGTAGTCAGATATTAATCGCTCTCATTGATAGTATAAATTCACTGTCAATTAAATGTTAAAATGCAGGTGTAACAATAATGAAATTCGCTGGCAATTGGGGTTTGTTAAATAAAACATAGGTAAGGTTTTAATAACTTTAAAAATGCAGGTAAAACAATAATGAAATTTGTTGGCATTCGGGGTTCATAAAAAAAATGCAGGTAACACAACAATGAAATTCACTGGTAATCATGGTTCATTGAGAACGCATGTAGTTCATGGTTGAGTAAAGAGATGGGTAAATTGGTTTCATAAAAATGCAGGTATGAAATCCAACATAGATAAGAGACAGGGATCAAAACTCCGATAAGCAATCACGGTAGTGAAATTAAGAAGCTAATCAATTGCAGTATTAAAGATAAGATCGCAGTAGAAATGCAAATCTAATGCTAATCAATCAACACTTATTCAAATGCAATTCAACACAGTAGAAAATAGATCACTATTCATTACTAATCAATCAAATGCTAGTCCAAAGCAATTTAAATCACAGGAGTAATAATAAAATCACAGTATAGAATTGTTGTGTAAGAATTTGCTGAGTAAAGACTCCAAGAAACTCAGAGATAATCGATCACAAGGAAACGTAGAAGAAATCAACCACTGGAAAATGTAGATGTAATCAATCAACACAAAATGTAGAGAATTGGCATTCAATACTCAGAGGTCTATCAAAGTTTCAACAATTAAAATGCAGAGAAAATCAAAGTTTTAATCCATCAAGACGTAGAGATACTCGATCACGAGGAAGGCACAAGGATTAGAGATTAACCAAATAGAAAAACACAAAGATATGTAAGGGATAGATAGCTGGTAAAAGCTTATCCTTCACTCATCATCCATGCATAGAAAAGAAGGACATTTGAATCTATAGGTCTTTAAACATTGAAGTGACAACCGTCGATTCGACTCCTAACCAACTGCTCAGACACAGAATGATGACTAAAGGGATAAGGGAAAAACACAAAGTTCTTTGTAATAATCAATGAAACAAACACGAAAAAGTCATATCAATTAGGGTTGGGTTCACCAAGGGAATCAATTCAAAATGCAACAAGCGTAAGGCTGGGGTGACTTTAAGTTCATTGATTAAAAAAAACGTTGAGTAAAACATAATCTTTACACAAAATAAGTACAGTAATGAAAGCACAAGAATAATATTAAACTTCCATTCAAAAATATACACATACGTACTGTAGCCAAATGCGAAAGTTTCAAGTCGTTGTCCCTTGAGCGCTCCATCCGGCTCCTGCTTGCTGATCGATGTGACCTCACCAGTACCTCCCATCCAACGCTAGGAGTACTCTTCTTCCCCCTGAGCCCCTCGAGTCGCAAAGGGGCCACACACACAATACCAGAGAACCGCTAGCACCCAAATCGCCTCACAAGGTCGAGCTACCACTTGTTACCCAAGCTAGGTATCCCAAATCCAATAAGATAAGTTCAGTCACGACAAAAATTCAGTAGCGTAACGTTATGCATAAAGATCAGATCCATACTCCTCCTCCTCCATCCTTTTTGTATAGTTTTTCTAGTAATTAGTTTCTCAAATTCTCATTAAATTCCCTTTTCATTTAATTAATTAAGAAAAACCTCCCCCGTGCACATGTCACCCATCCCCTAGTTGCACCAGAAATTCAATTTTATTAATTAATTAATTATTTCTATTTCCCTCAACCACCTAAAAGAATTCCTAAAAATGCTCCTAGGTGTCCCAAAATTCCCTTACACTTCTTAAATGACTTACGCCTTACTAAATTCCTAATTGAGTTCAAAAATAGCAAGTTCCCAAGGCAAGATTCCTTACTAAGTTAGACATTCAACTTTTTCTTTATGTTTACCCTTTCTCCTTTAGTTTCCTATTTCTTTTAAGTTTCCATCGTTTCCCTTTTTAACTAAAAATCAATTTAGCAAGTGTAGAAAAACAACCATTTACCCCTTTTTCCTTTTTAACTAAAAATTAAATTAGCATATGTACATAAAACAATCATTTCCCTTTTTTAAATTCTAATCCCCCATTATAATTTGATTTTAAATGTTAATTTGAATTTCTTATCCCCCCTTCCTGTTAATGTTTAATTATTATTAAAAAATTTTTACCACAAGTTCTACTTAGACCTAGGTTTTTAATTTCTCTAGGTTGGCCGACATTTTTATTAGGGATTTTTTTTTTTAAATCTTACTTATCACATCATTCGTTTTAAGTCCGTCTAGGTTTATTCACTTACCAGTTAAAAATGTGACATGCCCTTCAGGATGCACTAGGTGCTCCAAGGGTGCCACTCGCCTCTTTTTGTTTTCCTTGCGTGACATGCCCTTCAGGATGCACTATGTGATCCAAGGGTTCCACTTGCCTCTTTTTGGTTTCCTTGAGCGACGTGCCCTTCAGGACACACTACATGCTCCAAGGGTGCTACTCACCTCTTTCTGTTTTCCTTGTGCGACGTTCCCTTCAGGATGCAATATGTGCTCCAAGGGTGCCACTCGCCTCTTGAATGACTTGGTAGACATGAAAAAAACCCTGGACTCAACACTCTGCCAGGTGATATTGTGGGAGACTAAAGGCCTCTAAGAAATAAGGCCCCTACCTTATTGCTCTTCCGTTAGAATCATCGTGAGAGATTGTTGCAGTATGCCCTCACGACATCGTGGGTCTTCTTGAACTAGGTAATCGTTAACCTACAGTTTGAGCCATGGCAGGAGTGCTAGTAGGTTGTGGCAGGGTTGCTCTCACACCTCTCCCTCAAAGTCTCTGGTTGTCGTGCATGACCCCTCTACTCCACATGTGAGTCTAGTCGGAAAGCTCTCGTCAACCTACATCATCAACGAATCATGTCAGCAATAATAATCAATCATCATAACATCTAATCATATGCACATATGTCACATCAACAATATTCAACCCAACAATCCACTCCCTGACTCGATCTAGAGTCCAAGGTGTTTCATCGATGCCTTTGCATCCTCAATGTCCAAAGTCCTGCACACTCAGGAGAACCCCGTCAATAGCACTTGTCTATGTCAATACAACAAAATAACATATCATCATATCCATAATGTCTCATAATCATAATCAAACGACCAATAGTGTAATAATCTAAATCACTTGCAAGCAAGTGTCCTCAAAGAATAAGTTCGCTCAGTGCGCGCAAGAGCAGGATGTTACAAGTTTTTCCATTGGGCTATGGAGTCATGATTCATTTGCATATTGACTACATACTGAAAATCAAACTGTTGAACTGAAAACTTATTTATTTACATTGATTCCTACTCTATTTGTTTCATTCTCCTTGGTCATGTATATGCATATTTCCAGTGAAACCATACAGGCAATTGTATAAGAGAATGAACTTTTAGCTTGCAACTATCTGATAAAGAGGAAAAATAATATGAAATATGCAGTTAGAAGTTCACTAGCAGCCTACATTTACAATTACAGACTGGCGATATGCTTATATCCGTGACATCCATCCTATTGGGTGATGCAAAATCCATCCACAATGCTATTGTATCATAAAAATTCAAAGAAGAACTGCTTTGGAAATGAACAAACATCTCAATTTCTTTTGCTTGACAAAGTTGTCTTTCTATAATTTATGATTTATTAATGGGACCTAGCTCTTCAAATTGTAATTATGATGTAGGAAAAGGAGAAAACAATGAGTTGACTTCAATACCTGTGGAAACTTCACTTTGAATTTTCTCCTTAAAATCTTCTTCAATGCCTTCATTGACATCACACATAGGGAGTTTGACTTGATTGGTGAAAATTTATGAAAATGCTTCCTTGAATTCTCTTTCATAATTGTCATACTTTTCATAAGTTGGCATATTGCTGCAAATTTATATTGATAATTCTTGTAACGACCCTACCATTACGACCAGAAACAAAGAAATTTTTTAATTTTTTTTTTTTCGTTATGATAAAGAATCATCACACATAATTCATAGTAACTCATAAACAACATGACATCAAAATTAAAATCATTACAAGCAACACATCATCGAAATCAATAACGACACCAGTCAACACATTAACATAAATGATAGTGATACATAAACAACAAATAAATCAAGCATTATCATAATTAATGGTTGCACTTAATTAACACATCATCATAATAATTAACGATGCAATCAACACATCAATATTGTGTGAAGTGAAATACCAATAAGTGATTAACCATGCCACTAAATAATAATGAGCTACCCACCCAACTTACCCTGCAAGGTTAGGACCTCCGAACACATAAGCAATGCTCAAGCCCAACATTCATCTAATTGGTTTTGACCACTTAAAGTCTCAGGGTTGATGATTGTTCTGAGGAACAAGGAGGTGTCTAATTCCCATAATCAATCACATATCAACATTATTCTAAAGGCGCAAGAGAATCTAAAACTAAATCAACCATGCATCTGCATTACCTTAATGGCGCAAGAGAAATCAACATAAAATCAACATGCAAGAGAATATAAATACTTAATCAATCACACATCACATTACTTTCACGGTGCAAGAGTAAACAATTCTAAACAAGCACACACCCACATAATTATTAATGCATGACTAATTGTCAACTTTATTTTCAAGGCATAAAAGTAACCATCAATTCTATATACATGGCACAAGTAATCTAATTACCAAAACCAACCATAAATTGCATTAAGTTCATGGCGCATGAGAATCTATCAACCCAATTAAAACATACATCACCTCAATTTAATGGCGCAAGAGAAGTTATGATTTTATTTCCATGGTGCAAAAGAAATCATTGGTTTTATTTTCATGGCACAAAGATAAGCAAATCAAATAATCAATCATACGTCCTATTAATTTCAAGGCGTAAGAGAAAATTCATCTATTTAATTCATGGCGCAAAGGAAATTCTACCACAAACATACATCGATTAATTAACGCCTTACCACCTATGAAACATTCCAACTGTAGTCCAGCTACAAGAGACTTAATCAATTTAATTTCATGGCGCAAGAGTATTCAACTTATTTTACATGGCGTGTGAGAATACAATTACTTAATCAATCATAAGTCCATACTATTCTAAAGCGCAGAGAAGGATAAACTTAAACATTTCCAAGCATCATTGAGCATAAATGACAACAAGGAAATTTTAAGAGGTTGATAATTCTAGAGCAGAAATACAACTTAATATCATAGATTTCAATATACCCTTTTCATATCTAAAAATGTCTTCTAGGAGTATAAGAGGAAGGCTAAGATTATACGTTCATTTTAAAAACCCATAAGAACATCAATCTTCTTTAAAAAAAAAAAAAATCCATTAATTTTAACACCACTATTACATTAAGTATCCCCTTATAATCATCAACCATTAATTCAATCCATCATTCATAAGTAAAATTGCAATTGAGTATGAACATAAGACAGAGATTTATAAACACCTAACAATGTGAGTTAGAAATTCTACAAAGTAAGCTTTATGGTGCAAAGTTAATTGTTAGGTATTGCGTTATTCATGTCCCGCTATGCATGACCGAATTTATCCCCAAATTTTAAGTATCTAAAGACTTTCTTAACGGAGTAGGCATAGGCTTATCCTAAACCAATTGCATCCTTGCGCACTATCAATTTAATAATGTAATTTGAATTGATTATTACAATTGCATTTTTGAATGTATAGACATGGAAGATATTTTAATTTTTATTTTATAATGACTATTTCAACTTAATTAACGATTATTTTCAATTTTATCCTTAAGCATGATTAGTTTAATAATGTAATTTGAATTAATTATTAAAATTGCATTTTTGAATGTATAAACACAGAAGATATTTTAATTTCTATTTTACGACGATTATTTCAACTCAATTAACCAGTAAACTGTTAATGTTTAAACAATTTACTTCTTAAGTGGCTTGGCCGTGACCTTAAAAATAGATTATTATTATTATTGTTATATACCACTAAATAATTAAGATCTCATTCCACCAGAAGATTTGAAGTCACAGCTGACTCTAGTTCGATACACTTAGCACTAATTTGAGGTCACAGCTGACTCTAGTTCGATACACTTAGCACTTTAACACATTAGGTGGAATTATAGGTCAGTTAATACCAAACTACGTTTTAGGTTAACCTCCCGATTTCATTCAACGAAACGACACCAAACATAAGAGGGATGGCGCCCAAGGCATAACCTTCGGAGTCGGGCTGGTAGTAAGCTTCAAGAGTTAAGCAAAGGATCGATGGATGGAAACAAGGAAGTACCATAAACCAGATGTCAGACCTAACACAGGTCAAGCACAGGAGTCAGACCTAACACGGGTCAAGCATTCGGTAAACCTCCTTCTCCACTCCATGACACTACAGAGTGACAACTGGCGGTCGTAAGATTGAAAGAACGGCAGCAAGCTTGAAGGAAGAGATCTGTTGGGAAGGTACTCGACGGATTCCTCTTAGCAGAGACTGAAGGTGGTTAGTAATCGATCCAGGGCGCAGTTCCAGGGTGACTACCTTTTATCCCAAGCATGCTTTCAAGGCTGACAGTCTAGTTCTAAAAGAAAAAGAGAACTGCGACCCCTTTACCCGTCTAATTCCACAATCAACTCTCAACTAAATCTCCAACCATAGGACGCACTCGGCCAGACAGTGTAACAGACACACGACTACTCGATCTGCGTGCACCTCAGTCAGACAGTTTCTCATCGGGTGAAGGAGTCGAGCCTGGCCGCCTAGGATGGAAGAGTCTTGCAGGGAAATTGAGGAAAGTTGTGCTAGGAGAGAGCGCCTTGGCCAGCCAAAATCAATCAAGGGAAGGAGTGAAACGGAGTGAAAAATATTATAAAAACGCAGAGCATAACAATATTGCACTCCAGGAATAATTTTTTGGTTGCAGACATAACGTCGGTTGCGTTCAAGGGTTAAATTTGTTGTAGAGAAGACTTATTTGCTTTCCAGGAATAATTTTGTTGCTACGAATAACTTGTGTGCATTCTAAACATTAAGTCGTTGTAGCAGGGATAACTTCGGTTGCATGCGCAGTGCTAAAGGTAATCAAACCCCCAGTACGCTCGTTTATCGTGCATAAAAAGAGCTCTGGCATGCGCCTTTCTGAGCTTATGTGTTCTCCTCACCTCCTTCCATGACCTATCAACCATTTTTGAACCGCCATCTAGAGAAGTAAGCATCACAATAGTGGGAGGTCGGGGTCCACATACATAAAGGTCCTCGATCGGAGGGAACAATGGGAAGATGGATGACGCGTCCAAAACTATTCCAGGGAGTATGGTAACATGAGGAGTGGAGTACGCTGGCTTACAATCGAAGGGTTTTGGTGGGGAAAAAGAAGCTTGGGAGTAGCCATTCATTAAGGTGAAATTCCAGCCCAAAGTATGTAACCGACCAATACAACAAGGGAACAACGCCAGGATAATGGCTGGCATTCATCATTTACACCAATTTTTCTAGTAGACCCTTCCACCGGCACGATCTTTGTGTTTCTACGTTATTGTGTGGGGTGTATGGAGATGGTTCCACCTCAACAACATATAGCT
>ML793974.1:0-14195 GCA_009831015.1 Picea engelmannii | reverse complement strand
AATATGATTATCAATAGTGAAAGAAGTTGAAATAAGATAAATATAAGAATATATCAAAATATATTATTTTAATTTTAGCAATAAATATTATTTAATTCATTATATTAGTTGAAATTTATTAATAAAAAACAAATTTCCATTTTAATATTGAAATTTATTTTATTCATTCTTTAAAAATTAGTTTTCCATTTTATTAATAAAATTTTATTTGTTCTATTATCTAAAAAAATAATTTTCCATTTTATTAATAAAATTTTATTTGTTCCATATTTAAAAATTAGTTTTTTTTAAATGATAGAATTTTATTTGATTTGTTATTTAAAAATTAGTTTTAGATTTTAACTTAATTTGACATAAAATTATGTGATAATAATTAGGTTTTAGTGGAAGTTAATCATAATCATATAATAAAATAAAAGGGGAGGTCCCCACTCAACCAATCCATCCATATTTATAAGATTCACATAATATAAAATAGTTATTTTTTTTGGATTCATACAAATAATAAATCAAATTTATTAAATGCATACAAATACTATTAAATACGGGAAATAGTTTGTTAATTATACCAATTAATTTTCTTAAGATATAATTTATAACTATATGAAGTATTATTAAACAATAATTTCTAAGGAAAATAATTCGTTAATTATACCAATTAATTTCCTTAAGATATATTTCTAAGGAAAATAATTCGTTAATTATACCAATTAATTTCCTTAAGATATGATTTATAACTATATAAAGTATTATTAAACAATTAATTTCCTTAAGATATAATTTATAACTATAAAACGTATTATTAAACAATTAATTTCCTTAAGTTATAATTTATAACTATAGAAACTATTATTAAACAATAATTTCTAAATAAATGTAGATTTCCATAATATTTACTTTATTCAATAGTATGTATAATTATTATATTTATTCCTAAAATTCATACAATTCGAAAATAATTAAACAATTATATTGAAAATAATTAAATAATTAAATTTATAGGATTCCCAAAATAAAAATTATAAGTCCTACATTTAAATCCCTCGTATAATATATTTTTAATTCTTAACCATTTTTATATTATAAATTTTCTTTTTTATTTTCAAGTTTATAAATTAATTTTAAATAAATAATTTATAATTATAAAGAATATTATTAAAAACTTTATTAAAAACTTGATTAGTAGGATCTTGACTTAACAATCACAAAGCTCTGAAGTTCTCTTTTTTTCACTTTATTAAAAACTTGATTAGAAGAATCCTGACATAACCATCATGGAACCGTGAAGTGCCATTTTTTCCACTTTATTAAAAACTTGATGAGAAGGATCCTGACATAACCATCATGAAACCGTGAAGTGAAGTGCCATTTTTTTCACTCGAATAAAAACTTGATCAGAAGGATCCTGGCATAACCATCACGAAACCATGAAAGTGCCCTTTTTTTTAGCATGTCATGCGTCAACATGGTTGATTTTCACAAAACATGCTCCCAAGTATGCCCCTAGGGATTTTCATACATGTTTTTTTTTAACATGAATGAATCATTCAATAGGGGTTCCCCCCTTGTTAACAATCTCCAAATCATTGTCGAGCCATCCACTAGTGATCCTCTTCAGAAAGGCTTCCTTGGATAGGGATCTATGATATAATCGAACCCTATATCCATTTTCCATCAGAGGATTTTTCTCATCGTCATTGGTGGGAAGTTTGATGGCTCCATTGTCATATACATTATCAATCTCATAACACTCAAGCCATCGAGTGCAAAACTTTCCCTTGAAATCCTTGAACCTGGAGTCAAATAACAAAGCCCAGTATCCAACTTCAAATTTCTTATTCTTAATGAACTTGTCATGCCATCGAGCTCTTTGATGTTGTATTATTGTTTTTTCGTGCAAGGAAGCCTAGAAAAGTTCGTCTAATTCCTCGATATGAAGGAGTCTCTTCTTTTGAGCTTCAGTTAAGTCCATTCCAAGTTTTATAGTTATTCTAAGTTTCTGGATCTCCATTTCATTTGGAAACAATACTCTCTTTCCATACACCAATTCATATGGGGTGCAACCAGCATTAGTCTTTCATGTTGTTCGATAGGCCCATAGAGATTCAAGTAGTCTGTCAACCCAATCTTTGAGGTGTAGTCTGATAGTATTGGTGATGATGGCCTCAATAATTTTGTTTTTCCCTTCTACATCTCCATTGACATGTGGATGATATAGTGTGTAACCATGTGTTTGATCTTGTATTTGTCCATTAAGTCTCTAATGAGTCTTGAAGTGAATTGAGTTCCTCCATCAATAACTATTTCCTGAGGTGTCTCGAATCTGGTGAAGATTTCTTCATGAATAAATCCTACTACTGCTTGTTCTATTGCGGCTAGGAGTACTTTGGATTCCATCTATTTTTTGACATAATATATGCATTCTAAGATGTAGGAGTTATGGTGGGTTGGAGGATTGATTGGCCCTAAAAAATCCAGGGCCCATTTATCAAAGGATTCCAATACCGTTTGTGGCTGCAACGACATCTAGTCTGATTGCACCGGTCTTCCCATGTGCTGGCAACTATAACACCTCTTTATATATTCCTTGGTGTCCTTGAAGATAGTGAGCCAATAGTACCCTTGATGAAGTACCTTGTACCTAGTCCTTTTGTCTACAAAGTGGCCCCCACATGGAACATCGTGGAAAGATTTCAAGATCTCATAGATCTCATCTTCTCACACACATCTCTTGATGATGAGATTTAAGCCAGTGTAGAAGAGATGGTCATTGATCCATGAGAACCTTCAACTTTTTTTGATGATCTTTTGTCGCTCCTTTGGAGATAAATGATGTGGAAGTCTACCTACAGCCAAATAATTATCGAGGTGCTCATCAAGAAAATAATATTCTACAGGTAGCTCATTCTCGTTAGATGTAAGTCTTGAAAAAAAATCAACCACTACATTGCAACAATAGAATTGTAACATCCCAATCTTGCGAGCACATGTTACTGACTTATTTGAGGACACTTGCGTGCAATTGATCCGGTTACAATACATTATTATTTGTTTCACTTATGGATTCTTATGATGATGTTGATGGATTATGATTTTATGTTATTTTTTATATGCGTATTGATAGATGTTATTGACAAGTCTTCCCCGAGTGTGTAGGACAATTGTCATATTGTGGATGTCGATGACATCAATAGACCTCCCTAGGACTCCGGATTGAGTCAGACAGTGGATTATATTGGTTTGAGTATTTCATTTATGCATGTGTGACATATGATCGATTATATTATGATGTTGTATATGGATCATTTATAGTTTTTTGTAATGAATGCAGTCTGACGAATGCTTGCTAATCTAACTCACATAAGGAGTAAAGGGGCCATGCACATAGACCATATATTGAGGGAGAAGTGTGGCAACATCCCTGTCACATCCTATTAGCGCTCTTTCTATGGCTCGAATTGTAGGATAACGATTACCTATTTCAAGAGATCCAAGATGTCGTGAGGGCAGACTAATACAGTCGCTCACGAAGATTTCTAAGGGGTGCACAATAAGGCAGGGTCCTTATTCTTTAGAAGCCCTTAGTCTCTCACAAGATCGCCCGAATGGAGTGCTAACTCTAGGGGTTGGACAACTACCAAAACCAGTCAAAGACGAGTGACACCCTTGGAGCAAGGAGTGTGTCTTGAAGGGCATGTCGCATAATTAAAAATTTGAATCAAAGACGAGTGGCACCCTTGGAGCACAGAGTGCGTCTTGAAGGGCACACCACAAAATTTAAAAAAAAAATGAATCAATGAATCTAGGTGGCCTAGAAAACTTTGAGCGAATATTAAACCTTGTAAAAACTTGATCACTTCCAAATTAATTAATTAAAGAACGGATTTAGTAATTGTAACCCCAATCAAAGTCTATGCCTATTCTAGATTTGAAGCCTAAGTCTAAGTTCTTGTAAAGAGGCTAAACTATAGTTATTAACTCAATTAATTTAGGAAGGAGGTAAATCCAATTGAGAAATTAAGAAAATAAGGAAATAAGTCTAAAGAATTAAGATTATACTCATATGTGCAAGAAAATGTCAAGATGAAATTTAATATAAGAAAGGAATAAAGAAAGAATTGTGCAAACATAGAAAGGAATCTAGAGTCTAGTTAATGCTATTATAACTAGGAGATTATTCCTATTTTAACTCAACTCAGAGTTATTAAAGCACGAGTCATTAATTGGAAACAAGGGGAATAAGAGACAACTAAGAGTGATTTTATGAGTGCTTTTAGGATGGGTGAGGGAAATTATTTTTTATTAAAATAAAATGTGGATTTAATTGTGCAAATTGGGGAAAGGGTGACAAGTGTATGGGAGAGATAATTCTAAATTATTTTAATTGAAAAGCGAATTAATTGTGCAAGTGTGGGAAAATTCTATAAAACCAATGGTTGAGTTGAGAGATAGACACATGGGTTATGATTAATGTTATGATGTAGAAATTTGGACTGGTTTTACTTGTGAGAGTTGGGATACCTAGCTCGAGAGAGAGTGGTGGCTCTACCTTGCGAGGCGAGCTGGGAGCTAGAGGATTTTTGGTTGTGTGTGTGCATGGCCCCTTTGCATCTTGGCGGGCTAAGGAGGAAGAAGAGTACCCCTAGCGTTGGCTCGGAGGGAGCGGTGAAGTCTCAACGATTAGCGAGCAACAAAGGAAACGAACGCCAATCGCCAAGGATTGTCTTCAAGCCTATCTTCATTGGTTACGATATTTCCTTTTGTTTTTGCATAGATATTGTAGTGAAATTAATTTGAACGGTGTATGTAATGTATGAAATTTGCAATGATTGTTTTTGTTACACACAATATTCCTTCCGCCAATATCAATGCTGGTTATTATAGTTGTTTTTAGGATACCTATGGGTTTTACATAGAGTTGAAATTTATTACGCCTACACCTATTGACCATGGGCACATTTAATAGGTTTTTAGTGCTTAATCAGTTTTGTATGGACAAGATTAAATATTGATGGAATATTCTTAGTAGTCCCAATAAATCAATGGTTGTGATTTCAACCATTAACTTCCTCACTATTATAAAAACATCGGTTTACATGTTTATTTTTTTACTTTTACTTAATCATATTTAAAATTTACTATGGTGGCTAGCTGATTGCCACGTATGAGTGATTAAGATTTCATTTTCTAGGCCAGCTTAAACCTTTGGCCTTCACCAGCCACGTTCCGAACACAATGCCTCCTTCCAGCCAACTCCTTTCGACTCCTTCCGTCCACCTCTGAGCAGTTTCTCTTTCCCAACAGTTCAGTTTTGCAAGCCATCTTTTTGCAAGCCATCAGCCACGAATTTGTGGCTGTGCTAGTATGTTAATAACTTGAGCCCAAGACTCGAAAAACTTTTAGTATATTTTGTTGAGTGCAAGGATGGTTAACCCCAAATTTGGTCACTGACGCTGGAAAGAATAAAGGCTTCAATGGTAACCTTCGCCGTGAAAAATCCATCTCCATCCACGGTTGCTGGATGCCGACTCAGATGCAGATGATGATCCCCTAGTCACGTATCCTATTGTTTCATAGCTATATGTTGTTGAGGTGGAACCATCTCCATACACCCCACACAATAACGTAGAAACACAAAGATCGTGCCGGTGGAAGGGTCTACTAGAAAAATTGGTGTAAATGATGAATGCCAGCCATTATCCTGGCGTTGTTCCCTTGTTGTATTGGTCGGTTACATACTTTGGGCTGGAATTTCACCTTAATGAATGGCTACTCCCAAGCTTCTTTTTCCCCACCAAAACCCTTCGATTGTAAGCCAGCGTACTCCACTCCTCATGTTACCATACTCCCTGGAATAGTTTTGGACGCGTCATCCATCTTCCCATTGTTCCCTCCGATCGAGGACCTTTATGTATGTGGACCCCGACCTCCCACTATTGTGATGCTTACTTCTCTAGATGGCGGTTCAAAAATGGTTGATAGGTCATGGAAGGAGGTGAGGAGAACACATAAGCTCAGAAAGGCGCATGCCAGAGCTCTTTTTATGCACGATAAACGAGCGTACTGGGGGTTTGATTACCTTTAGCACTGCGCATGCAACCGAAGTTATCCCTGCTACAACGACTTAATGTTTAGAATGCACACAAGTTATTCGTAGCAACAAAATTATTCCTGGAAAGCAAATAAGTCTTCTCTACAACAAATTTAACCCTTGAACGCAACCGACGTTATGTCTGCAACCAAAAAATTATTCCTGGAGTGCAATATTGTTATGCTCTGCGTTTTTATAATATTTTTCACTCCGTTTCACTCCTTCCCTTGATTGATTTTGGCTGGCCAAGGCGCTCTCTCCTAGCACAACTTTCCTCAATTTCCCTGCAAGACTCTTCCATCCTAGGCGGCCAGGCTCGACTCCTTCACCCGATGAGAAACTGTCTGACTGAGGTGCACGCAGATCGAGTAGTCGTGTGTCTGTTACACTGTCTGGCCGAGTGCGTCCTATGGTTGGAGATTTAGTTGAGAGTTGATTGTGGAATTAGACGGGTAAAGGGGTCGCAGTTCTCTTTTTCTTTTAGAACTAGACTGTCAGCCTTGAAAGCATGCTTGGGATAAAAGGTAGTCACCCTGGAACTGCGCCCTGGATCGATTACTAACCACCTTCAGTCTCTGCTAAGAGGAATCCGTCGAGTACCTTCCCAACAGATCTCTTCCTTCAAGCTTGCTGCCGTTCTTTCAATCTTACGACCGCCAGTTGTCACTCTGTAGTGTCATGGAGTGGAGAAGGAGGTTTACCGAATGCTTGACCCGTGTTAGGTCTGACTCCTGTGCTTGACCTGTGTTAGGTCTGACATCTGGTTTATGGTACTTCCTTGTTTCCATCCATCGATCCTTTGCTTAACTCTTGAAGCTTACTACCAGCCCGACTCCGAAGGTTATGCCTTGGGCGCCATCCCTCTTATGTTTGGTGTCGTTTCGTTGAATGAAATCGGGAGGTTAACCTAAAACGTAGTTTGGTATTAACTGACCTATAATTCCACCTAATGTGTTAAAGTGCTAAGTGTATCGAACTAGAGTCAGCTGTGACCTCAAATTAGTGCTAAGTGTATCGAACTAGAGTCAGCTGTGACTTCAAATCTTCTGGTGGAATGAGATCTTAATTATTTAGTGGTATATAACAATAATAATAATAATCTATTTTTAAGGTCACGGCCAAGCCACTTAAGAAGTAAATTGTTTAAACATTAACAGTTTACTGGTTAATTGAGTTGAAATAATCGTCGTAAAATAGAAATTAAAATATCTTCTGTGTTTATACATTCAAAAATGCAATTTTAATAATTAATTCAAATTACATTATTAAACTAATCATGCTTAAGGATAAAATTGAAAATAATCGTTAATTAAGTTGAAATAGTCATTATAAAATAAAAATTAAAATATCTTCCATGTCTATACATTCAAAAATGCAATTGTAATAATCAATTCAAATTACATTATTAAATTGATAGTGCGCAAGGATGCAATTGGTTTAGGATAAGCCTATGCCTACTCCGTTAAGAAAGTCTTTAGATACTTAAAATTTGGGGATAAATTCGGTCATGCATAGCGGGACATGAATAACGCAATACCTAACAATTAACTTTGCACCATAAAGCTTACTTTGTAGAATTTCTAACTCACATTGTTAGGTGTTTATAAATCTCTGTCTTATGTTCATACTCAATTGCAATTTTACTTATGAATGATGGATTGAATTAATGGTTGATGATTATAAGGGGATACTTAATGTAATAGTGGTGTTAAAATTAATGGATTTTTTTTTTTTTTAAAGAAGATTGATGTTCTTATGGGTTTTTAAAATGAACGTATAATCTTAGCCTTCCTCTTATACTCCTAGAAGACATTTTTAGATATGAAAAGGGTATATTGAAATCTATGATATTAAGTTGTATTTCTGCTCTAGAATTATCAACCTCTTAAAATTTCCTTGTTGTCATTTATGCTCAATGATGCTTGGAAATGTTTAAGTTTATCCTTCTCTGCGCTTTAGAATAGTATGGACTTATGATTGATTAAGTAATTGTATTCTCACACGCCATGTAAAATAAGTTGAATACTCTTGCGCCATGAAATTAAATTGATTAAGTCTCTTGTAGCTGGACTACAGTTGGAATGTTTCATAGGTGGTAAGGCGTTAATTAATCGATGTATGTTTGTGGTAGAATTTCCTTTGCGCCATGAATTAAATAGATGAATTTTCTCTTACGCCTTGAAATTAATAGGACGTATGATTGATTATTTGATTTGCTTATCTTTGTGCCATGAAAATAAAACCAATGATTTCTTTTGCACCATGGAAATAAAATCATAACTTCTCTTGCGCCATTAAATTGAGGTGATGTATGTTTTAATTGGGTTGATAGATTCTCATGCGCCATGAACTTAATGCAATTTATGGTTGGTTTTGGTAATTAGATTACTTGTGCCATGTATATAGAATTGATGGTTACTTTTATGCCTTGAAAATAAAGTTGACAATTAGTCATGCATTAATAATTATGTGGGTGTGTGCTTGTTTAGAATTGTTTACTCTTGCACCGTGAAAGTAATGTGATGTGTGATTGATTAAGTATTTATATTCTCTTGCATGTTGATTTTATGTTGATTTCTCTTGCGCCATTAAGGTAATGCAGATGCATGGTTGATTTAGTTTTAGATTCTCTTGCGCCTTTAGAATAATGTTGATATGTGATTGATTATGGGAATTAGACACCTCCTTGTTCCTCAGAACAATCATCAACCCTGAGACTTTAAGTGGTCAAAACCAATTAGATGAATGTTGGGCTTGAGCATTGCTTATGTGTTCGGAGGTCCTAACCTTGCAGGGTAAGTTGGGTGGGTAGCTCATTATTATTTAGTGGCATGGTTAATCACTTATTGGTATTTCACTTCACACAATATTGATGTGTTGATTGCATCGTTAATTATTATGATGATGTGTTAATTAAGTGCAACCATTAATTATGATAATGCTTGATTTATTTGTTGTTTATGTATCACTATCATTTATGTTAATGTGTTGACTGGTGTCGTTATTGATTTCGATGATGTGTTGCTTGTAATGATTTTAATTTTGATGTCATGTTGTTTATGAGTTACTATGAATTATGTGTGATGATTCTTTATCATAACGAAAAAAAAAAAATTAAAAAATTTCTTTGTTTCTGGTCGTAATGGTAGGGTCGTTACAAGAATTATCAATATAAATTTGCAGCAATATGCCAACTTATGAAAAGTATGACAATTATGAAAGAGAATTCAAGGAAGCATTTTCATAAATTTTCACCAATCAAGTCAAACTCCCTATGTGTGATGTCAATGAAGGCATTGAAGAAGATTTTAAGGAGAAAATTCAAAGTGAAGTTTCCACAGGTATTGAAGTCAACTCATTGTTTTCTCCTTTTCCTACATCATAATTACAATTTGAAGAGCTAGGTCCCATTAATAAATCATAAATTATAGAAAGACAACTTTGTCAAGCAAAAGAAATTGAGATGTTTGTTCATTTCCAAAGCAGTTCTTCTTTGAATTTTTATGATACAATAGCATTGTGGATGGATTTTGCATCACCCAATAGGATGGATGTCACGGATATAAGCATATCGCCAGTCTGTAATTGTAAATGTAGGCTGCTAGTGAACTTCTAACTGCATATTTCATATTATTTTTCCTCTTTATCAGATAGTTGCAAGCTAAAAGTTCATTCTCTTATACAATTGCCTGTATGGTTTCACTGGAAATATGCATATACATGACCAAGGAGAATGAAACAAATAGAGTAGGAATCAATGTAAATAAATAAGTTTTCAGTTCAACAGTTTGATTTTCAGTATGTAGTCAATATGCAAATGAATCATGACTCCATAGCCCAATGGAAAAACTTGTAACATCCTGCTCTTGCGCGCACTGAGCGAACTTATTCTTTGAGGACACTTGCTTGCAAGTGATTTAGATTATTACACTATTGGTCGTTTGATTATGATTATGAGACATTATGGATATGATGATATGTTATTTTGTTGTATTGACATAGACAAGTGCTATTGACGGGGTTCTCCTGAGTGTGCAGGACTTTGGACATTGAGGATGCAAAGGCATCGATGAAACACCTTGGACTCTAGATCGAGTCAGGGAGTGGATTGTTGGGTTGAATATTGTTGATGTGACATATGTGCATATGATTAGATGTTATGATGATTGATTATTATTGCTGACATGATTCGTTGATGATGTAGGTTGACGAGAGCTTTCCGACTAGACTCACATGTGGAGTAGAGGGGTCATGCACGACAACCAGAGACTTTGAGGGAGAGGTGTGAGAGCAACCCTGCCACAACCTACTAGCACTCCTGCCATGGCTCAAACTGTAGGTTAACGATTACCTAGTTCAAGAAGACCCACGATGTCGTGAGGGCATACTGCAACAATCTCTCACGATGATTCTAACGGAAGAGCAATAAGGTAGGGGCCTTATTTCTTAGAGGCCTTTAGTCTCCCACAATATCACCTGGCAGAGTGTTGAGTCCAGGGTTTTTTTCATGTCTACCAAGTCATTCAAGAGGCGAGTGGCACCCTTGGAGCACATATTGCATCCTGAAGGGAACGTCGCACAAGGAAAACAGAAAGAGGTGAGTAGCACCCTTGGAGCATGTAGTGTGTCCTGAAGGGCACGTCGCTCAAGGAAACCAAAAAGAGGCAAGTGGAACCCTTGGATCACATAGTGCATCCTGAAGGGCATGTCACGCAAGGAAAACAAAAAGAGGCGAGTGGCACCCTTGGAGCACCTAGTGCATCCTGAAGGGCATGTCACATTTTTAACTGGTAAGTGAATAAACCTAGACGGACTTAAAACGAATGATGTGATAAGTAAGATTTAAAAAAAAAAATCCCTAATAAAAATGTCGGCCAACCTAGAGAAATTAAAAACCTAGGTCTAAGTAGAACTTGTGGTAAAAATTTTTTAATAATAATTAAACATTAACAGGAAGGGGGGATAAGAAATTCAAATTAACATTTAAAATCAAATTATAATGGGGGATTAGAATTTAAAAAAGGGAAATGATTGTTTTATGTACATATGCTAATTTAATTTTTAGTTAAAAAGGAAAAAGGGGTAAATGGTTGTTTTTCTACACTTGCTAAATTGATTTTTAGTTAAAAAGGGAAACGATGGAAACTTAAAAGAAATAGGAAACTAAAGGAGAAAGGGTAAACATAAAGAAAAAGTTGAATGTCTAACTTAGTAAGGAATCTTGCCTTGGGAACTTGCTATTTTTGAACTCAATTAGGAATTTAGTAAGGCGTAAGTCATTTAAGAAGTGTAAGGGAATTTTGGGACACCTAGGAGCATTTTTAGGAATTCTTTTAGGTGGTTGAGGGAAATAGAAATAATTAATTAATTAATAAAATTGAATTTCTGGTGCAACTAGGGGATGGGTGACATGTGCACGGGGGAGGTTTTTCTTAATTAATTAAATGAAAAGGGAATTTAATGAGAATTTGAGAAACTAATTACTAGAAAAACTATACAAAAAGGATGGAGGAGGAGGAGTATGGATCTGATCTTTATGCATAACGTTACGCTACTGAATTTTTGTCGTGACTGAACTTATCTTATTGGATTTGGGATACCTAGCTTGGGTAACAAGTGGTAGCTCGACCTTGTGAGGCGATTTGGGTGCTAGCGGTTCTCTGGTATTGTGTGTGTGGCCCCTTTGCGACTCGAGGGGCTCAGGGGGAAGAAGAGTACTCCTAGCGTTGGATGGGAGGTACTGGTGAGGTCACATCGATCAGCAAGCAGGAGCCGGATGGAGCGCTCAAGGGACAACGACTTGAAACTTTCGCATTTGGCTACAGTACGTATGTGTATATTTTTGAATGGAAGTTTAATATTATTCTTGTGCTTTCATTACTGTACTTATTTTGTGTAAAGATTATGTTTTACTCAACGTTTTTTTTAATCAATGAACTTAAAGTCACCCCAGCCTTACGCTTGTTGCATTTTGAATTGATTCCCTTGGTGAACCCAACCCTAATTGATATGACTTTTTCGTGTTTGTTTCATTGATTATTACAAAGAACTTTGTGTTTTTCCCTTATCCCTTTAGTCATCATTCTGTGTCTGAGCAGTTGGTTAGGAGTCGAATCGACGGTTGTCACTTCAATGTTTAAAGACCTATAGATTCAAATGTCCTTCTTTTCTATGCATGGATGATGAGTGAAGGATAAGCTTTTACCAGCTATCTATCCCTTACATATCTTTGTGTTTTTCTATTTGGTTAATCTCTAATCCTTGTGCCTTCCTCGTGATCGAGTATCTCTACGTCTTGATGGATTAAAACTTTGATTTTCTCTGCATTTTAATTGTTGAAACTTTGATAGACCTCTGAGTATTGAATGCCAATTCTCTACATTTTGTGTTGATTGATTACATCTACATTTTCCAGTGGTTGATTTCTTCTACGTTTCCTTGTGATCGATTATCTCTGAGTTTCTTGGAGTCTTTACTCAGCAAATTCTTACACAACAATTCTATACTGTGATTTTATTATTACTCCTGTGATTTAAATTGCTTTGGACTAGCATTTGATTGATTAGTAATGAATAGTGATCTATTTTCTACTGTGTTGAATTGCATTTGAATAAGTGTTGATTGATTAGCATTAGATTTGCATTTCTACTGCGATCTTATCTTTAATACTGCAATTGATTAGCTTCTTAATTTCACTACCGTGATTGCTTATCGGAGTTTTGATCCCTGTCTCTTATCTATGTTGGATTTCATACCTGCATTTTTATGAAACCAATTTACCCATCTCTTTACTCAACCATGAACTACATGCGTTCTCAATGAACCATGATTACCAGTGAATTTCATTGTTGTGTTACCTGCATTTTTTTTATGAACCCCGAATGCCAACAAATTTCATTATTGTTTTACCTGCATTTTTAAAGTTATTAAAACCTTACCTATGTTTTATTTAACAAACCCCAATTGCCAGCGAATTTCATTATTGTTACACCTGCATTTTAACATTTAATTGACAGTGAATTTATACTATCAATGAGAGCGATTAATATCTGACTACGTTTTAATATATATTGATTGCAATATTAACCATATGGGTGTAATAAATAACATTGTGGTTGTGTAATAAATAATCATTATGTTATGACAACGATTCTATTGTGTAGTTAATAGAATCAAGTTGTGTAATAAATAAGCATTATGTTATGACAACGATTCTATTGTGTGGTTAATAGGATTAAGTTGTGAAATAAATAAGCATTATGTTATGACAATGATTCTATTGTGTAGTTAATAGCATTAAGTTGTGTAATAATTAGCCTTTGTTATAAGACAACGATTATACAGTTAGACAACGTTTAATCATTATTGACAATAATGCACACAACAAATTTAGACAACGACTTCACCCATGTGTACCCAACCTTTACCATTGTGAATCGTTAGCAATTAAATAGCTTGAGTGTTTAGCATGAGTTGCGATACCTTTTATATTTGATAACGATTTACCATTTTTTAACTCCGTGATTTATCACAGTGGTTTTAACTCAATGATATTTTATATACAATGAAATTGTTATACTTAATAGACAACAGGTGTCATGTGATAATAGACTGCATATAATTAGACAGAGCTTCCTTTTAAATGCTAGACAACGTCTTCGTTTTATGCTAGACAAGGTATCAATGCTAGGCAACATGCTTTTAGGCTCTGTTTTTATCCCAAATATCATCTAGACAACGAGAATATTGGATAGCATGATTATTGATATCAAGGTGTGGGACAACTTGAATATTGATATGTTTTTGCTTGTGAATATTGATATGTTTTTGCTTGTAAATATCGATATATTGATATTGATATGTTGGGCAGTGTTTATATATTGACAACAACAACTTTATATAAAATAGACAACAAATTTGTATATATATAATCAAAAGAAGATTTTTATATATGATGGACAACATTTATAATATGTTAAGTAGTTCAAATATTAATAGACAAGTACATAGTTCACTTTTAATGTTAAGTAGTTCACTTACATTATTAGACAACATGTATTGATTTTGTTAAGTGCTTATAATAGTTCACATTATGGTCACATTT
>ML793973.1:239944-254152 GCA_009831015.1 Picea engelmannii | reverse complement strand
GTCAAGTCATGCAGGAACGAAGACCATGGGAGATCAATCAACCAGACAATCAGTTAGGCTAAGAAAAAGGGGTTCACTATCAATCTAAACATCCAATGCAATTACAAATCAATAGGCAGATCCAAGCATAAGTCTTAATGCATTTTACTTTACAAAATAAAAGAGCGTACCTTTGCCTGATCGCCCATTTCGAATGATGTCCTGCGCTCCGTGAAACTACTGCTCACCGACCTTCAAGACCTCAACGGTACGTCCCAACCAACTCTAGGGGTACTCTTCTTCCCCCTTAGCCCCTCGAGCCGCAAAGGGGCCACAAACTATCCATAGATTTCGTCTAGCTCCCAGCTTGCCTCACAAGGCCGAGCTACCACTCCTCTCCGAGCTGGGTATCCCAACTCCTCACAAGTAAATCAATCAAGTCACTATTTATGCAGCGTAACATTACGCAAACAGAAGATGATCCTTCCTCCTTCTCCTCCCTTTCTTTTATAGAGTTTCAAACTTCCTTTCTTTCCCAAAATCTCAATTAATTAAAGTTTTAACAATAAATTCCTAAAATTTTCTCTCCGTACAAGTGTCACCCATCCCCTACATTCCTCCATTAATTAATTTCTTTAATTAAGTAATTATCTTTATTTCTCTCACCCACCTAGAGTTACTCCTAAAATCACTCTTAGGTGTACCTAGATTCGCTTATAGGTTTTAAAGGTTTTCCATATTATGAAATTGCTAATTCAGTTCAAAAGTAGAAAGCTCTTAAATGTGGATTCCTTACTAAGTTGACTTCTCGCTTTTTCCCTCAAGTTCCCCCTTTTCCCCTTGTATGTTACCTATTTTCCCTAGTTCTCTATTTTATTATTATTTTCACTCTTTCCCCTTTCTACTTTGAACTAAAAAGGCAGGTGTGTAATATAACCCCTTTTCCCTTTTATCATTAATTTAGCATCGTTTAAATTATGAATGATAAAATAATTAATTCTCTTTTTACTTTTTATATCCACGGATTTTATTTCTTATTAATAATTTTATTTCTTACTCCCTTCATGTTACAAAATTTATGAAGACCATAATTATTACTTAAGTGGCTTTTATTTTATCTATTTATTTTATTTTATTTTATTTTTTTAATTGTTAATTTTTTTTAAGATAGACAAAATTTTACCCCTAGCGAAATTTTAGACTTTGAACTTAGATTTTTTACTTAGCGACATCTAATTAGGGAAACTGTTTTAAGATTTATTAACCTGTTATTTGTCTTAGGGCCATCTAAGTTAATCCCTCTATCATCATCAATGCGACGTGCCCTTCAGGACACACTAGGTGCTCCAAGGGTGACACTTGCCTCATCTGTTCCCTTGTGTGACATGCCCTTCAGGACGCACTACATGCTCCAAGGGTGCCACTCGCCTCTTGACTAATTGGTAGACATCAATAACCCCTAGAGTCAACACTTCGCTAGGTGAACTTGTGGGAGACTAAGGGCTTCTAATGAATAAGGCCCCCGCCTTATTCCGCGCCCCTTAGAATCATCGTGAGCGACTGTCGCAGTCTTCCCTCACGACATCGTGGGTCCTCTCGAACTAGGTAATCGTTAACCTACAGTTCGAGCCACGACGGGAGTGATAACAGGCTGTGGTAGGGCTGCTGCCCACACCTCTCCCTCAACCTCTGTGGTAGTCGTGTGTAACCCCTTTACTCCATATGTGAGTCTGGTCGACAAGCTATTTTCAGCCTGCATCATCAAAAAATCATGTCAGAACATATCCACATCATATCATCTAGTCATATGCACTAATATCACAGTAAAATAATCAAACTCCAAAGGCACACTCCTTGACTCGATCCAGAGTCCAAGGGGTTCCATCGATGTCTCTACATCCTCAAGGTCCAAAACCCTACACACTCAGTAAAACCGAGTCAATAGCACCTGTCTATGTCAATGTAGTAAAACAACATGTCATCTACCCATAACACATCATA
This sequence comes from Picea engelmannii, assembly GCA_009831015.1. NCBI lineage: Eukaryota > Viridiplantae > Streptophyta > Pinopsida > Pinales > Pinaceae > Picea > Picea engelmannii. Next base: position 252,172 of record ML793973.1, on the reverse strand, counting down.
ATCACAGTCAAATGTTTTAATAGCATAATAATCCAGATCACTTGCAACCAAGTGTCCTCAAAGAAAAAGTTTGCTCAACGCACCACAGAGGGATGTTACATTTTCCATTTCTTGAATTCTATCCTTCATTGTCTACAATTCACTCTTGAATTCTATATACCATATTCCTAATTTTAATAGTGACACTTATAACTTTTTATATATAATGGTTTATACATAATATATTAATTGGTTAATAAAAAAATTAATTTTTATTTAATTAATTGATACAAATTGTATAAATATTTTTTTGACTTTCAAATCTTAATTTATGAATTTATTTATGATATTAATTTAAATATCAAAATTATAATGAAAACGAAATTCTACATTAAAAAAATAAAAATTACAAATGATTATATTAATTTAAAATATTAATTTTTATTTTAAAATAAATATATATTTATTTTATATAATATTTATCCTACGTGATCATATTAGAAATCAAATATAAATAGAATGAATTTTTGGTTATGTAAAAATCATACATTCATTTATATATTCTTTTCTCATTTCATAAATGAAAAAAAAAAAATAATAATAATTTGATGAAAGATTATTAAAATTTTAGGTAAAAGATGAAGTATGAAAGTATTATGGGTAAATATTTAATGTATATAAACAATTGAAAATATTGAATCTTTATTATCATGATTATATTAAAAGCATTATTATTCCATGCCCAGGGACTATATAAATGAGTTTGTTATTGATTTGACATCAATTTTTTATTTTTTTTTCAATTTGTTAGAATATATTAAAAGCATTATTAGTCTCTACCATAGGACTATATCAAGAAGTTTGCTATTGATTTGATATTGATTTGTCTTTTATTTTAAATTTGTGTTTGAAATGTAATGTTTAATTTAAGAAAAGAAATATATAATTTTTGATATAATAAAAATATTTGTTTTTCTCACTCCCACTTGTTTTAATTAAGTTCTAAGGAATGACTTCATTTTTTATTGATGTTTGGAAAGTCAAGTGTACAAACATGTTGTTGACGTTCAAATACATCACTCAACAGAAAAACACTACATGATAGTGACCATGAAAGAAAAACTTGTCATACAATTGCCACATATTAAACCATAGTTAAGCATTTCATAATACTCTTGAAATGAAAATTTATGATTCATAATTTGTTGTTATATTGTCATATTATATTTAGTTTTTAGAGGGAGTCCATCCACAAAAAAATAATTCTTACTTACATGTCATATTCATACCTTCAATAAAAAATATTTTGTCAACTATCACATATTGAATCATAATTACCAACTGATTGGATCTTTTAAGTACAAAGGTTACGAAACTAGAGGAGTCATAATCAAACTATCATTTTCATTTCCAAATCTACTTGGGAGGGACTAAGCTTCCATACAACCCTTGTTACATATAATACCTTATTATTATTATTATTATGATTATTTACTTTATTATAAATACATTTATTGTGTTTATACTATAATGTATCCTAAATGTTTTTTTACTTTATTAATGCATTATTAATACTAATACTTTATTAATGTTATCTATTATTATATTTTTATAAATTTTAATACTTTCTTAATGTATATATGTTTTATTAGACTATCATTAATTAAGTAATTTTAATATTTTAACAATCTACTAATTTATAGATTAATTATTAAATTTCATTATTAAAATATTTATTTATTAAATTATATTTACATTCACTACATTATATATTAATTTATTAATATTAATATTAGATTATATTAAAGTATTAATTAATTAGTACATTAATATTTAATATGAATTTAATAAAAAAGTTGAATTTAGTAATTTATTAATGTTATCTATTATTATATTTTTATAAACTTTAATATTTTTTTATTGTATATATGTTTTAATAGACTATTATTATTATTAATTAAGTAATTTTAATATTTTAACAATTTATCAATTTATAGATTAATTATTAAATTTCATTATTAAAATATTTATTTATTAAATTATATTTATATTCATTACATTATATATTAATTTATTAATTTTAATATTATATTATGTACATTAATATTAATTAATGTACATTAATATTTAATATGAATTTAATAAAAAAAAGTATAGAATGTACTTTCTAACCTAAAATACGAATTTAATAGTGGCATCCTTAAAATTATGTTTGTTGATAAACATTCTTGGAAAATTGGAGATGGAATAGTCAACATTATAACAAAGAACATTAATATGTGTTGGGTTTTACAGGTTTGAATTTAAAGTTATTTAGATCGATTGTCTAAAACATAGAATACAAGCATTTAAACCACATGTTTTTGTATGTACCTGTTTCTGTTTTCTCTATATTTTTATATTTCCAAATTAATGAAAGGGTGTGATTCATCTTCATTGTAAGAAAAGAGAGTTATATATTTTTTGTTGATTTATTTGTTGTAAATAAAGAGACTTATTTATTTTGTGTTGTTTAGTTATTTAGAAATTTGAATTATTAAGGAATGGTCAAGGTAGAACTGATCTGTTATTTCTGAATGTTCAAAACTCATCTCAAGTGAATGTTAAGGAATCATTATTGTTATCTAGTTTCATAGGAAGATTATATAGAAATAAACAGAAGCCAAACGATTCTTACAAGTTCCTTCTTATTGGAAAATCCAAACATATCTATATTTCTACATTATAATAATACATTAATGCATTTATACATTACTAATGTATTCTTACTTCATTTGTTATATTTTTGCATTATTATTATATTATTTTAGTAATTTTTTTTTTTTACTATTTTCTTATTATTACATGTAATGCTTTGTTATTATATACAAACTGAGTGGGCCTAATGGTTAAGAACTTTTTTATTACTCTTTTATTTTTACTAAATTAATTTATAATTTATAAATATTTTTTATTTAGTTTTTATTTATTATTAATAATCAATTAATAAATAATAATTTAATTATTATTAATATATTTAATACTTGAAAACATTAATAAATTGTATTTAATTAATATATTTAATATTGTTTAACACATTATTGTATTTATTTATAATTTATAAATATTTTTTATTTAATTTTTATTTATTATTAATAATCAATTAATAAATAATAATTTAATTATTATTAATATATTTAATACTTGAAAACATTAATATATTGTATTTAATTAATATATTTAATACTTTTTGAACACATTATTGTATTTTTTATTTTATATATTCATTCATATATGATCAATATATTATTTAAATAATACATTAATAATAATGTGTTTATCCTATAATGTATTATAAATATATTTTTGCTTTATTCTTGTATTATTAATACTTTATTATTTTAATGTATTATTATGATTTTAACTTTAAAATTTTATTAATATATAGATGTTTTACAAATTCATGTATTATAACTTGAATAAGTGCTTGGCTAGGGTTTCCACAACCCCTAGGGTTTCTATAGTTGAGGATTGAGTGGTGGGGCAATTAGGGATCCCAGAGACCCTTATGGTATTTACAGTAGACTCAATAAGCACCCTATCTGTCTTAGAATAGCATTTCTTAGTGCTTGTTTCTAGCCTATGTAGTCTGTCCTTTGATCTAGATGGCCACAAATGTCGACCTCTCATGGGCTGACGAGGACGAGTTGTGGGATAACGACACAGTCTTTCTTGCAGACGAGACTTACAAACTCCTCCCGCCGCACTGCACAATCCAAATGGTGTCAGAGATCTTTCTTCGGATTTTATATCCTCTGATAATCCTTGACAAGTGACCCCTGGAACTATTTTCTCTCTCCCACCTGGCACCCTCTATGTGACTAAAAAGCACCCGAATGCAATGAGACTTAATCGAGGTGCCTCTTGACATGGTAATTGATGTAGGAGCATCGCCAGCAAGAATGCATGGTAGGACAACTCAGCGCCTTTGAATCATTTCAGAATCTTAAACGTTGGCATTTCCTATAAATATTTTGGTGCTGATTGAAAACTTGAAGAAGATCAAACGCTTGGGAGTTGAATGATCACAAGTGATATGGGAGTTTCACTCCTAGTCTTGAATGTAAGGAAACTTAGGTAGTAGTTAGGTTTTGTTTTGCGAGTAGACAAGTAGTCGGGGGGGGCCTAAGAGCCCACTGAGATAAATATAGGTTTTTCACGCCCGAATGAGGTTGTTGTAAGTTACTAGGTAATTGTTGAGTTTTTAGTTGTTGTTTGAACATAGTTGTAGCCATTTACTTTTGAATGAGTATAACAAAGAAAAATTGATCCAGTGCATGACGTTGATACTATTTACAATTCGTTGGTATTTTGTTTTCATGAATGAATGCATTATGTTGCTGAGTATATGAAGTTGTGAGATGTTTTTATAAGTTTCAGTTGTTTTTCTTCAATTAAGTTCGTGCAAGGAGTGCACACAATCAGCAAGGAGAGCATTGACAAGATCTATTTTGATTCTAAAGCTCAGAAGAGATAGAGAGAAACTTTCCCTTTGCAAGGAGTGCAAAGTGACTGCTACAATGTGTGAATAGTCATCTGCAAGAACTTAAGCCTTGCGTGAGAATCTATTGTAAGGAGTGCACATATCTGAAGGTAAATTAAGTGTCGAATAAATCCTCAAAGGAGTCGAAGTATTCGAAGGAGAAAGCTCACGAGAGATAGCAGGAGAAATATTCAAGGGGAATGAATTTCTAAAGATTTCACAAGTCCTTAGCTAAGATCCATTCGAGAGGTAACAAGATCATTACGGATCGTTGTATTTGGACCAAGTGCACGAGATTTAAGTATTTGCATGCACATAGGAGTGAGGAATCGCCGAAGTCCCGAAGAGGCCAGTGGCCATCCATCATCCAGAGGGACAGGTGTCGGAAGATCCCTAACTCCAGAGCGAATCACTTTGAAAGTTTTGTGGGTAAGGAGGAAGTGAAATCATCGAAGAGCAGAAGGTCGAAGGCCAAAGGCCAAAGTAGATCAAGATCGTTGGTAGCTAGGATGTACGTGTTGACAGATCTAATATTTTTGGGAACTTCACGTCAAAGGAACCCAAACATGGATTTTAAAAAACTCTCAAAGTCCCAAAGGCCAAAGCAGATCACAATCGTCGATCGTGGAGGAAACAAGGCGAGAATTTGTTGTCTTCAGGTGAATTTTCTCCAGGAGGAACGAACACGCAGGAGGTTGAAACTTCTGAAGCCTGAAGAGCCAAAGTGGATGGAGGCCATCATATTCATAAGGACACATGACAAAGATCCGTGAAATTTGGGTGGAAGCACTACGGGAGGAAGTGAAGACTGAGAGTTAAAACTCCCAAAGCCCGAAGAGAATAAGTGAACCACAACCGTTGATGTGGGAGGGAAACACATCGAGAGATCGTCGATTTTGGGTGGAAGTGCTCCGGGAGAAAGCAAAGTTGGAAAGTTGAAACTCCTGAAGCCCGAGTAGTCGAAGCGGTTTGTGACCATTGATCCATAGGGGTTACGTGTCAATAGATTGTGGACTCTGAGTAAAAGAACTCCGAGCGAATGTGAGCGTAACGAGGTTGAGAACCTCGAAATTCGAAATCCCAAAGTGAACTAGGAAAATTTATTTGTAAGAAGACAATCGATAGTGGGGAGACATTGTAGGGAGAGGAGGAAAAATTAGCGGAGACGCTAGTTCACAGCCTGCAATTTTCTAGGGCTGTCGATATTGTCGAGATAGGAAATAAACGACAATGATTTAAAGAAGGTTGGGTGAGCACATTTCCGATTTCTGGGGAAGGGCTCTCCTATAAATAGTGAGCACATTCACAACCCACAATTTCTGTGAATTGTTGATTGATGGACAGGTCGATAATGACCAGATCGTGACCGCGAAAACCCTGAGGGTGATAACAGGGACTATTTTTTGAGTTTGAGACCAATGAATCTCTAAGGAGCTGATTCAACTGGGGAATAATTAATGATCCTTGACCGCGAGGTCGCACAAACTCGAGGGAAAGTAGGGGGATTTGCATGAAGTGGTATCAGAGCCTGAAATTGTTTTAGGAAACAAGGAAGAGCTTGAAGGTGTACTCTGTGTGTGAGAGATAGTCATCACAATGCCACCAAGGAGACATGTGGAGACACCTTTATCCAATCACTCTATGGAAAGAGAAATGAGAGAGCTTTGTGAAAGATTATAGGCGATGTAGGTAGTGCAGAGGAGGGCACATGATGCCAAGGACATTAGTGATGCAGAAAGAGAAGAAGTAGAAGTCGAACAAGCTATAGGGGAAAATGTTGTCGAAGAATGCTTACTGAGAGCATTTGTTATATTAGGAACTAGATCAAAGATAGAGATGCCAATGTATGAAGAAAACTTGGATGTTAAACAATTTCTAGATTGGATAAGATCCATGGACAAATATTTCGACTATGAAGATGTCAATGAGGATAAAAAGGTGAGAAATGTTGTCACTAGTTTGAAAGGACATGAAACACTGTGGTGGGATGAAATGCAGGCTGAGAGGAGAAGCAAAAGAAAACATAAGATAAAGAATTGGGACAAAATGGTAGCCAATTTGAACGCTAAATTCAAGCCCAAAGATTATCAAATAAATCTATCCAGGAAGTTACAAAACCTGAGGAAGAAGGGTATGACAATGAAAGAGTATGAGGAGGAGTTCTACAAGATGAATATCAAGACTGGGAAAAGAGAGAAGGATGAAAAAAAGGTTGTCAGATATATAAATGGCTTGAGATATGAAATCTAGGATGAGATCAGCATGATGTTAGTGAAGAAAATAGAGGATGCTTATCAGATTGCATTGAAAGCAGAGGAGAAGTTGTCCAGAAAAAAATCCATCGAGGCAGAGGTAAATACTGAACAAACGAAAGGGAGTTGCCCATGACAAAGCACATAAAACCAAAGACGAGACAGAGAAACCACACAATCACTCAAAAAGAGGAGGAATTTCCCGAGGGAGAAAAAATGGTGGAAGAAGCTCTTCTAGAGGAAGAGGAAGAAGCAGAGGAGGAGAAGTAAGGTGTTATGCCTGTGGAAAGACATGACACATGTCTTGGGAATGTCCCGAGAGAATGACATAAGGAGGAGGTGAAACTCACATTTTTGAAGCACAAAAAAAGAATGTTGAAGAAGAAGGTGCAGATAATGGAACATCCCTGATGTTGAGGAAGGTTCTCTTAAAAATAGAGGCAGAAGTTGAAAATCTAGTGCAGAGGAACAGTTGATTCAGGACAACTTGCAAGACTAAATACAAAGTATGCAAGATGATAATTGCAGTGGGATCACTGATAACTTAGTTTCCATAGAGATGGTGGATAAATTGGAGCTGAAGACAATTGCACATCCAATCCATATAAAGTATCATGGTTGCAAAAAGGACACCAGGTAATGGTCACTAAACAATGCCTCATTGAATTTAAAATAGGAGTATATAGAGATGAAATTATATGTGATGTGATCCCCATGGATGTATACCATGTTTTGTTTGGAATACCATGGAAGTTTGACAAAAATGTCATTCATGATGCGAGAAAAAATACATACACCTTGGAGAAGAATGGTAGGACACACATGTTGCTTCCAATAGAGGAGAATAAAGTAAAGGAAGAATCCAACACAAGCATACTTCTCATGAGTGGGAAGGAAATCCTGAGAGAATTCAAGAAGGAACAAGAGATGCAGTTTTTTGTGGTGAGGAAACTCAGAGTTATCCTTACAAATACGTCGATGGATGATTTTCCTGAAGAGGTTCAAGACTTGTTGGATAATTTTGTCGACATAGTAGTGGATGAGTTCCCTAACTCATTTCCACCCATCAAAAGTATCAACCATCATATTGATTTGATACTAGGAGCAAGTCTTCCAAACAAAGGAACATACAAATTGATACATCAAGAGAATGAGGAGGCAAAGAACCAAGTCTAGGATTTGTTGGACAAGGGTTTGGTCAGAGAAATCTTCAGTCCATGAGAAATACCAACTGTGTTGAGTCCAAAGAAGGATGGAGGATGAAGAATGTGTACAGACTCAAGAGCCATTAATAAGATCACCATCAGTTATAGATTTCCTTTTCCAAGAATGGATGACTTAATGGATTATTTAAGTGGAGAAAATTTATTTTCTAAGATAGATTTGAAAAGTGGATATCACCAGATAAGGATGAGAGAGGGTGATGAATGGAAAACAACCCTTAATACAAATGAAGGGTTGTCTGAATGGCTTGTTATGCCATTTGTCTTAACAAATTCCCCAAGTACTTTTATGAGATTGATGAATGAAATACTGAAAGATTTCATTGGCAAGTTTGTGGTTGTATATCTGGATGATATACTGGTTTTTAGCAGGACTAAAGAGGAGCATTTGAGACAACTGAAATTAGTGATGAGGAGACTACAACAGGAGAATATATTGATAAATATGAAGAAGTCCTCTTTTATGAAGACATAACTCATTTACTTGGGTTTTGTGATCTCTTCAAATGGATTGAATATGGATTTAGAGAAGGTGAAAGAAATAAAAGAATTTCCATCACCAAGGAGTATGTTTGAAGTGAAAAGATTCCATGGATTAGCAAGTTTTTATAAGAAATTCATCATAGATTTCAGTGGAATTTGTGCACCGATGATGGATACCTTGAAGAAGAGGCACAAGTCTTCTAAATGGACAAAGGAGGGCAAGAGGATCTTCAATATATTGAAGGAGACCATAACAGAACGACCAATTCTGGTCTTGCCAAATTTTGGGAACACATTTCAAGTTAGATGAGATGCAAGTGGAGTTGCAATTGGAGTAGTTTTGAGCCAAGATAATAGACGTGTTGCATATTTTAGCGAGAAGTTGAATGAGACTAAGAGAAAGTACTCCACATATGACAAAGAGTTTTATGCCATAATTCAATCCTTGAAGAAATGGAGGCACTACCTGATTCCAAAGGAATTTGTGTTGTATAATGATAACCAAGCTTTACAATTCATAACTAGACATAAACAATTGAATCAGAGACATGCAAAGTGGATCGAGTTTATGCAAATTTTTGCTTTTGTCATAAAACATATTTCGAGAAATGCTAACAAAGTTGTTGATGCATTGAGCATGAGGTGTTTGATTCTACATGAGTTTTAGTTGAAGACCTTAGGTTTTGAACACCTTAAGGAAATGTGCAGTGAGGATCTATATTTCAAGGAAGCATATGAAGCATGTGAAAATCCTGTGATGAAATACAAAAGCCAATGGACAGAGTATATGATTCAAGAGGTATTGTTGTTCAAGGGCAATAAGTTGTGCATACCAAAATGCTCAAGGAGGGATAACCTTTTGAAGGAAAAGCATAGTGGAGGATTGGATGGACATTTCGACCATGATAAAAAAAATTCACAGTTGAGTAGTGCATATTACTGGCCAGGTATGAGAACATAAGTGATAAGTTTGTGAACAGATGTAGAATCTGCCAACATGCAAAAGATAAAAGAGAAAACACTGGATTGTATCAGCAATTGCCAATACCAGAGAGGCCTTGGGATGAAATAAGCATGGACTTTGTGTTGGGACTTCCAAGAGCACAAAGAGGATGTGACTCAATATTCATGGTGGTGGATAGATTTTCAAAGATGGCACACTTTATCACATGCCATAAGACTAGTGATGAAACACATGTTGCAAATTTATTTTTCAAAGAAGTTGTTCGTCTCCATGGGTTACCCAAAAGTATTGTCTCAAACAAAGATACCAAATTCGTTGGTCATTTATGGAGAACATCATGGATGAAGTTGGGGAAAAATTTGTCCTTTAGCTCATCTTATCACCATTAGACAAATGGACAAACCGAGGTGGTGAACAGAAGTTTGGGAAAATTATTGAGGAGTCTGGTTACTGAGCATCATAATCAGTGGGATTAGATTTTTCCACAAGAATAATTTTCATACAATGACTCACCAAACATGAGCACTGGAAAGAGCCCATTCCAAATACTGTATGGAATGCAACCAAGAGGAGTAGCTGAATTGAGAGACTTGGAACAAAGTGAGATCAGAAGCACTGGAGCAGAAGATTTTGTTGCAGAAATGCATAAGCTCCATAACTAGATTATAGAGAAGTTGCAGAAATATAGCCAAGAGTACAAGTGTAGAGTTGATCAACATCACAAAGAGCTTCAATTTGAAGTAGGACAATAGGTTCTGGCACATCTCAGGAAAGAAAGGTTCCCAAGGGGAACATATAACAAAATGAAGATGAAGAAGATAGGACCCTGTAAAATTTTAAGGAAGTTTGATGCAAATGCCTATGAAATTGAGATGCCAAATGATGTGGGAATATCACCCATATTCAACATATCAGACATGTATCCTAGTCTTGATCGTAACGTAACTTAGGTAGCAGTTAGTTTTTTTTCTCGCTGAGATAAATAAAGGTTTTGTACGCCTGAATGAGGCTCCTAAAAGTTATTAGGGAATTGCTGAGTTTTTAGTTGTTGTTTGATCATAGTTGTAGCCATTTACTTTTGAATGAATATAACATAGGAAAATTGATCCAATGCATGACGTTGCTACTGTTTACAATTCCCTGTTATTTTGTTTTCATGAATGAATGAATTATGTTGTTGTGTATATGAAATTGTGAGATGTTTTTATAAGTTTCAATTGTTTCTCTTTGATTGAGTCTGTGCAATGTGTGCATACAGTGCACAAGGAGTGCATTGATAGGATTTGTTTTGATTCCAAATCTCAGAAGAGATAACACAAAACTTTCCCTTTGCAAGGAGTGCAAAGTGACTGATGCAAGGTGTGCACATTCGTTCGTAAGAACTTAATCCTTTTGTGAGAATCTGTTGAAAGAAGTGCATAAATATGAAGGTCGGTTAAGTGTCAAAGAAATACTCTAAGGAGTCGAAGGATTCGAAGGAGAAAGCTCACGAGAGATAGTGGGAGAAATATTCAAGGGGAACGAAGTTTTGAATAGTTCACAAGTCCTTGGCTAAGATCCATTCAAGAGGGAGCGATATCATTCTGGATCGCCAGATCTGGGCAAAGTGCACAATACTTAAGTCTTTGTGTGCATACAGGAGGGACAATTGGCGGAAGAGGTCAGTGACCATCAATCATCCATAGGGACAAGTGGTAGAAAATCCTTAACTTTGAAGCGAATCACTTCGAAAGTTTTGTGGATAAGAAGGAAGTGAAATTGTCGAAGAGTCGAAGCTCGAAGTAGATCCATACCGTTGGTACCCAAGAAGTACGTCTTGACAGATCTGAGATTTCAAGAAAATTCACTACAGAGGATGTAATGACCCTTTCCAAATAGGAGCTCCAGAGAGGAGGCTTAATGGTCTAAACCTCCCTGTTAGACTATAGCAAGGGCCAAAGAGGGGTAAACAGGGTTACTAGAGGTCAATCGAGTCATAGGTGTTATATTCAGAAAGTGACATTGAGCTAAAAAGGGTTAAAAGTGATTTTAAGTCATTATGAGCTAAAAATAAAAGTCAACAATGAATTAGGGTTTTGGAAGTCAATAGTGAATTAGGGTTTCAACATGATTTAGGGTTTTGGAAAGCTATAAAGGAAGGGTCAGTGACCTAATTCATCATTATGCAGATTATGACTTATCATTGAGAAGAAGAGGTGCACCTCAGGAGAGATAGTTCAGTGTATTCTAGGAGGAATACACGAGTTGGTTGATTTCGGTGTTGAAAGACACACCCTAGTCACCGAGAAGATCATCCAGGTCTTCCATCATTCTTCATTGATTCTGTAGTGCTCCCATATTCCAGGTATTATCTTTTAGTTGCTTATTTGTATTCCGGCTAAGATCCTTTGTCTGTTGATCTAGTCAAGTATTGTCAGTTTATTCACCCGCATTCAGCCATCTTGTAATCCACAGAGATATCATAATAAAAAAATTTCATACCTTTGTCACGTTTATTATTTGTATGATCATTTATATGTTGTAAAACTTTGATCCTACACACACATTAGCAGCGTTTCCTAGACTAGCCAAGTTAGGAACATTACAATGGTATCAAAGATTTACTCTTGCTAGCATGTGACTAAAGACAATGAGTGTAGCAGAAGACCCAGAGGGTCATGAACACGTAGGTGACAAATATGTCACTTACAACAGGCATCAGGAAAGAAGGCATAGGCCTGATTTTCCCCCTTTTCCTCCTAGCTCAAAGGAAGAGGAAGAGGCACACTAAGAAGCAGAGAGAAGGGCAGAGTGTGAGGCTGAGCG
>ML793973.1:217078-239844 GCA_009831015.1 Picea engelmannii | reverse complement strand
GCTCCTTGATGCATTTAATAACCTTGAAATTTGATTGATGGTGAAGTTTTTTATTCTACGTTTTATGTTTGTTGGATAAGTTTATCTCTGCATTTTATCTATTGTTGGATGAAACCGTACTGTGTTGCATCGCCTCCCTCGCAGCTTAACCCTATGACTGTTTGATGGCCCTTTTTATCTGCAAATTTGTCCCTGCACGGTAATAATGGATGAATTTTTTCTTAGGCCTTTGCCCATTCGTCTAATAAAACATATATACATTAAGAAAGTATTAAAGTTTATAAAAATATAATAATAGATAACATTAATAAAGTATTAGTATTAATAATGCATTGATAAAGTAAAAAAACATTTAGGATACTTTATAGTATAAACAAAATAAATGTATTTATAATGTATAGCTTGAGTTGGTCTAATGGTTAAGAACATGGGTTTCCTCTTAAGAGGTCATAGGTTCAAATCCAGAGGGGGGTAGGGTATGTATACCTTCGTAGACTTTACCAGTCAAATCCCTGGGTGGAGGGGGGTTCCTTGTCCCACAAACAAGGGGGTCTCATACACCAATTTGGTGTACAGTTGGTAATTATGATTGAATATGTGATAGTTGAGAGAATATTTTAGGCAATTGTTGCATATTTTTTTATTGAAGGTATGAATATGACATGTAAGTAAGAATCATTTTTTTGTGGATGGACTCCCTCTATAACAACAAATTATGAATTTTAAATTTTCATTTCAAGAGTATTATGAAATGCTTAACTATGGTTTAATATGTGGCAATTGTATGACAAGTTTTTCCTTCATGGTCACTATCATGTAGTGTTTTCCTATTGAGTGATGTATTTGAACGTCAACAACATGGTTCTACACTTGACTTTACAAACATCAATAAAAAATGAAGCCATTCCTTAGAACTTAATTAAAACAAGTGGGAGTGAGAAAAACAAATATTTTTATTATATCAAAAATTATATATTTGTTTTCTTAGATTAAACATTACATTTCACACATAAATTTAAAATAAAAGATAAATCAATGTCAAATCAATAACAAACTTCTTGATATAATCCTATGGTATAAGTGGCAATTAATTAAATAAAAATTAAAATTTTCATTAACCAATTAATATATTATATATAAAAAGCTATAAGTGGCACTATTAAAATTAGGAATATGGTATATGGAATTCAAGAGTGAATTGCAGACAATGAAGGATATAATTCAAGAAATGGAAAATGTAACATCCTGCCCTGGTGCACTGAGCGAACTTATTCTTTGAGGACACTTGCTCGCAAGTGATCTGGATTATTATGCTATTAAAACATTTGACTTTGATTATGATGCGTTATGGGTAGATGGCATATTGTTTTACTACATTTACATAGACATATGTTATTGACTCAGTTTTATTGAGTGTGCAGGGTTTTGGACCTTGAGGATGCAGAGGCATCGATGGAACCCCTTGGACTCCGCATCGAATCAAGGAGTGTGCCTTTGGAGTTTGATTGTTTTACTGTGATATTAGTGCATCTGACTAGATGATATGATGTGGATATGTTCTGACATGATTTATTGATGATGCAGACTAACGATATCTTGCCAACCAAACTCACATACAGAGTAAAGGGGTCACACACGACTACTAGAGAGGTTGAGGGAGAGGTGTGGGAAACATCCCTACCACAGCTTGCTAGAGCTACCACCGTGGCTCAAACTATAGGTTAACGATTACCTATTTCGAGAGGACCTACGATGCAGTGAGGGCAGACTGTGATAGTCACTCATGATGATTCTAAGGGTTGCTCATTACGGTGGGGGACTTATTCCTTAGAAGCCCTTAGTCTCCCACAATTTCACCTNATAGGTTAACGATTACCTATTTCGAGAGGACCTACGATGCAGTGAGGGCAGACTGTGATAGTCACTCATGATGATTCTAAGGGTTGCTCATTACGGTGGGGGACTTATTCCTTAGAAGCCCTTAGTCTCCCACAATTTCACCTGGCGGAGTGTTGACTCGAGGGGTTATTGATGTCTACCAATCAGTGAAGAGGAAAGTGGCACCCTTGGAGCACATAGTGCATCCTCAAGGGCATGTCGCGCAAGGGAACATATGAGGCGAGTGGAACCCTTGGAGCACCTAGTGCGTTCTGAAGGGCATGTCGCATTGATGATGATAGAGGGATGAACTTAGATGACCCTAAGACAAATAACAAGTTAATAAATCTGAAAACAGTTTCCCTAATTAAATGTCGCCGAGTACAACATCTAAATTCTAAGTCTAAAATTTCACTTGGGGTAAAATTTTGTGTACCTTAAAAAAAAAATAATTAAAAAAATAAAATAAAATAAATAGATAAAATAAAAGCCACTTAAGTAATCATTATGGTCTTCATAAATTTTGTAACATGAAGGGAGTAAGAAATTAAATTATTAATAAGAAATAAAATCTGTGGATATAAAAAGTAAGAAGGGAATTAATTATTTTATCATTGATAATTTAAAAGATACTAAATTAATGATAAAAGGGAAAAGGGGTTATATTCCACACCTGCCTTTTTAGTTCTAAGTAAAAAGGGGAAAGAGGGAAAATAATAATAAAATAAAAATAATAAAATAGGAAACTAGGGAAAAGAGGTAACATAAAAGGGGAAAAAGGGGAACTTGAGGTGAAAAAGTAGGAAGTCAACTTAGTAAGGAATCCACATTTAAGAGATTTCTAATTTTGAACTGAATTAGAAATTTCATAATAGGGATATCCTTTAAAACTTGTAAGGGAATCTAGGTACACCTAGGAGTGATTCTAGGACTAACTGTAGGTGGGTGAGGGAAATAAAGATAATTACTTAATTAAGGAAATTAGTTAATGGAGGAATACATGGGATGGGTGACACTTGTACAGAGATGAAATTTTAGGAATTTATTGTTAAAACTTTAATTAGTTGAGATTTTGGGAAAGAAAGGAAGTTCGAAACTCTATAAAAAAAAGGGAGGAGAAGGAGGAAGGATCATCTTCTTTTTTCTTAACATTACGCTACAAAAATAGCGACTTGACTGATTTACTTGTGAGTAGTTGGGATACCCAGCTCAGAGAGGAGTGGTAGCTTGGCCTTTCGAGGAGATCTTGGAGCTAGATGAAACCTCTGGATAGTTTGTGGCCCCTTTGTGGCTCAGGCGGCTAAGGGGGAAGAAGAGTACCCCTAGCATTGGCTAGGAGGTATCAGTGAGGTCTCGACGGTCAGTGAGCGGGAGTTGCACGGAGCATGGGATGTCATTCAAAACGGGCGATCAAGCAAAGGTACACTCTTTTATTTTATAGAGTAGAATGCATTAGGACTTATGCTTGGATATACCTATTGATTTGTAATTGGATTGGATGTTTAGATTGATAGCGGACCCCTTTTTCTTAGTCTAGCTAATTGTCTAGTTGATTGATCTACCATGGTCTTCGTTCCCGCATGACTTGAAAACCCTGTGGTGTTGACTGAGACCCTTGTGTTTGTTTTCCTTCATCCCTAGCATGCCAGTCCTCGCGTGAGCAGTGAGTCAGGAGCTTGATCTACAGTCATCGTCTTAGCGTTAAAAGACCTATGGATCTCAACGCCCTCCTTTTCTATGCGAGGATGGTGAAGCGAAGGATGAACTCAGTCATCTACCTCTATTGTTGTCATTGGCTAAATGTTTTTCCTTGTTCCTTGATGTGTTTAATAACCTTGAAATTTGATTAATGGCAAAGTTCTTTATTTTGCGTTTTATGTTCACTGGATAAGTTTATCTCTGGATTTTATTTATTGCTGGATGAACCCACACTCTGTTGCATCGCCTCCCTTGCAACTTAACCCCGTGACTATTTGATGGCCCTTTTTCTCTGAAAATTTGTCCCTACATGGTAATAATGAATGAATTTTGTCTTGGGCCTTTGCCCATTCATTTGATTGCATAAAATTTTGTGGTCAGTGTTCTGGTTTGGGTTTAACTATTCCTTGGCTTGAATCCTTGCGTTCCTCTTGCTATTCTCTGTGATATTACATTTGATCTGTTCAAGCTTGATGGAAAAATTTTCTAGGAGTGCTATCCACTGATAATAATTTAACTCTGCCCTATGCCTTATATTAATGGATAACTAGCTCCACACTTACAATCTTTTTGGGCCAGCGAATTACTTGTCTTCGGTGATTTTATTATAATGGAAGATTACCCTGCATTATTTCACCGAATGCGCAAGAGCGATCTTACCCTTACTGAGGTTAAACATTTTAAAATTTCTTCTGAACCATCACTTTAGCACTTCTGAATTTATTGAGGTAGTGACCACAATAAACGGTGTCGGAAAATTTTTAAAAATCTGGTATAGATATTTTGGAATTCCTTTTTCTTCATTTAATGTTTGCACCGCCAGTCTTGTAAAGCGATTTCCTGTAGGAATGAAGGATAAAGTTCATGCCCGCGTGTGATGACCGACGTATATTCCCATCTCTGTGTTTTTTCTTTTCTTTTTATAACTCTGAGTTTATAACCTTGCATTTTCAATTTATAACTCTGAGATTGATTTCCAACTCTGCGTGTAGTCATTTAGATTTAAACTAGGTTGATTTTTGTGTTATGACGATCCATCACTGCGGGGAGTCTCCTTTGAGAGCTGGTGATACCCGAGGTGGTACACTGGTGTTTTTTTTTTTCCTTTCAAAACCGCCCATCGTGTTGGATTTTTGGGGTGGCTTGCCACATATTTTGGTCACTGCATCCATGCGCTACCTCCCTTACCTTCACTGACAGTATCGTAACCCCTCCTAGAAATTCTACAACAGTTTCTTGTTTTATTAATTTTTAATCTTTCCTTTTCCTCATTGAGTTATTAAATTACTACCTTATATCAAAAGGAGAGTGAGATGGTAGTCACGTCCTCTCATTAAGAGACTTAAGTTGTTAGATTAAGGAAGCGAATAAAGTTATGGTTCGTGAATGAATTGACTTCTAGACGTGTACGTCTTGATTCTGGAGCTTACATTTCAGATTTAAATTCAAACCACTGTTAATCTGTGGGGTTTTGAAAAACGAGATTCAGACCCCAACATTTACCTTCTATGTAATCGTTGTTGAGTTTGCATGTCAGAATCCTTAATTGAAAATTCTGAATACCTTTGTAATTAGCCTGAACTCCCTTACTCCTGAAAAGATGAAAAACCCGTGCCAGGATCGAGTTGTTTTGTTTTTAAAAACTATGCGTTCAATGAAGCCAACTTTTAATTATGATATTTTTTATTCCTCTTAATTCATGAATGATTGGTATTGCCTAAAATTATTTGACTGATGTATGGAATCTTGATTTCCATTATTATGAGTTAGTTATTGTGATTTCTTACTGATTTGGATTTTATGATTTCTTACAGTTTTATAAAAGGAACTTATAGTAGTTTAGTAACTAAAGTTTTTATTATTATTATTTTATTGTTGATAAGACTTTTGTTTTCCTTAACTCTCTTTTGGATATATAGTTGGGATTGAAGTTCCATCATGGTTCGATAAGTTGAATCTCTCTTTCCTTGTCTATGAAGTCGTAAGATGACCTTGGGTTCTTTATTTTACTATTGGGTGTTTCTTCAATTTTTATATAAAGTCTTAAGCCAACGTTTAGTCCTCATGGGTTTTGCTTATTTAAGGAAGGTATTTTTCCTCTAAATGGATAAGTAAAGCATTGACCTCTATTCAATTATTATTAGGATGACCTCCTCATGGTATCTTACTGGATAAATTGGGTAATGAATTCTTATTGTACAACTTAATTAAGATGAGTCATTTTTAAAAGATATTTAGTAGCACTGCCCAAGATTGGTACTTGTTACAATAGCTTGATGGAATTGATAATTGAATCTTGACATGGTTGAACTTAACTTAGGAAGAGTTCTAAAAATGGGTGTAAATAGATCTCTTCCTATTACAAGAATCATATTTATGATTTTGTAGATTTTATAACTCAGTTTTTATTCTCTTATTCAATTGGATTTATTTTCCGATGAATAGTGGATTAAATAGATGGTTTGTTCCTTGCACTATGATGAAATGATGTTAAGCTATAATTGACGGAACTAGTATGGAATTTGGATTATGATTGACTAATGGGATGTAGACGCCTCCTAGTTCCTCAGAACAGTCGCCAGCCCTGAGACCTTAAATGGTCAAAATCGATGGGAACCTAAGCTTGAGCATTGCTTATGTGTCTTGGAGTTCCTAACCACTGGAGGGTAGGACGGGCGGGTAGTCAGTATTTTGTGTCGGTTGTTGTAGTTCATTGCTTCCAAATGATTTTTGTGCGTCTTAGGTCGTTATGCAGTTGTCGCAGTTGCATGCAACAAGTTCATCGTCGTGTTGTGACATAGAGTATAATGTCTATATTACCCTTGTACACACGCACACACACAAAAAACAAAATTTCAATTCTTATGGTCGGTTGTTTTCGTGACAAAAATGGGAGGTCTGCTACACATGGTATCAAAGCGGGTTCAACCTGTGACTTGGGATCACTACAACTTTCATTGATATAATTGATTATACTATTGTTGACCGAGTTGACTTATGTGCATGCAGGTAATCATGGTTAGAGGATGTCGCAGAGGCAGATGATGGGGTGCGAGGGGAGGAGGCACGATGCCTCCAGTAGCACCCATACCTGAGGGGTCTAACCCCCAGGGAGATGAGTAGGTTCTCGGGCAGGAGCAGATAGCAGTTGGTGATGTAGTCAGAATGATGAGATATTTTCAGTGCATCTCTGAGGAACTGATTAGCCATTTGGACAGAGATGATGCCAGGGCACCGTCACCCTTTGAGGTTCCACTGTGCGCTCTGGTCGATACTGATAGTATTCACCATGAGCTCGAGAAAGTCAAATTTCCCAAGTTCTTTGGTGCCCCAAACGACACTGCCGTCGAGGCATGGTTGGAAAACATGGTGATGTGCTTCATACTTTGCAATTATACCTCCAACATGAAGGTATGCATGGCAGTCTTTCAATTGAAGGGGAGCGCTATTCTATAGTGGAAGATGCTCCTACCGCAGCTGAACATGGCCATCGAAGACATGTCATAGGAACTATTCGAGGAACGGTTCCGAGAGAGGTACCTTTCAGAGGAATTCGCTGAGCGTCAGCTCAATGAGTTCAACGCCTTATGACAAAGAGGTTTTACGATGCCCGAGTACGAGGCCCATTTTATGGAATTGCTCTGGTATGCTCCACACCTTAACACAGAGAAACTTAAGGTCAACAAGTTCGTGTTTGGCCTTAATGGCAACCTACGTGCAAAGGTTAGAATTTTGATGCCCCAAACCTTGCATGATGCCATCTAGAAGGCCCTCATAGCAAAGGAGGAGCTTACCAGCGGGGGTCAGACCATGACTCCAGCGAGACCAGCAGGGCAGGTTTCATATAGAGCACAACAACATTAGACACCAGCGAGACATACGCCGGGATATCGTGGCTTCCATAGGGGATCCACTTTCACTACACCTCGACAATCGACACCTCAACAGTGGACACCTTATCGGGGACCACATCATCAACAACAGCGTCACCTGCACTAGCAGCAGTTTAGGCCTATTTAGCATAACAGACCAGGGTTCCGGGCCGGTGGGCCGTCATCTTCTACTTCGGGTACTAGGACTACCGGGCCGAAGAAGGGGTGTTGGAAGTTTGGGGAGCCACACTACCAGTGCGACTGCCCTGTGGAGAGGACCAAAGCCTCTAGATAAACCGGACCCACTACCGTGGGAGATATGGGCAAGGCCCATCGAATTCATGCAGTGGTGAATAACCACCAAGCAGAGCATCAGTCGACTGTGCTCGAGACGACAGGTACCATCGCTGACTAGACCCTTAGTATTTTGATAGATCCCGGTGCTATCGAGGGTTTCATTTCTGGTGTAGAGATAAAAAGGATTAAGGTAAAGGCAGTCAAACAGGATGAGTTTAGCTTCATAGAGATGGCTTCAGGAGCCAAACAAAAGGTTGGAGGAAAGGCTATTGGCTGTGTCCTTAACCTGGGAGAGTTTGTCACAAGGGCCAACCTGTACATCATGATCCTAGGATCTTATGATGTCATGATTGGTATGGACTGGTTGGAATCACATGAGGCGATACTCAACTGTAAGACAAAACGGTTGAGCTTGGTCGATGATGAGGGACAAGGACGTGTGACTACAGGCTGGAACCAGGGAGTTTCCGTGAGGTTCGTCTCTTCCTTATAGTGATGGAAGAGTATGTGAAAGGGGTGCAAGCTTTATGCGATCCTTGTGTTAAACAAGAAGGGAGTAGCGGAAGGTCTAGAACACCTTCCGGTGGTGAGAGACTTTGCAAACATGTTTTTGGAGGAGTTACCTGGGATGCTGCCAGAGAGGGAATTGGAGTTTACCATAGACCTAAAACCGAGGACTGAACCGATAGAAAGAATGACTTATCGGATGTCGACCCCAGAGTTACAAGAGTTGAAAATGCAACTGAAGGAGTTGTTGGACCTGGGACTGATACGTCCTAGTGTGTCACCGTGGGGTGTGCCTGTTATTTTCATACGAAAGAAGGATGGGTCATGGAGGCTTTGCATTGACTACCATCAATTGAACAAGGCCACGATCAAGAATCAATATCCATTACTGAGAATTGATGATTTGTTTGATCAAATGAAGGGTGCGACAATGTTCTCCAAGATCGATTTGTGATTAGGGTATCAATAGTTACAAATCAAGGAGGATGACATACCAAAGACCGCCTTTAAGATGAGGTTTGGACATTACGAGTTTACTGTTTTACCATTTGCACTGACAAACGCCCCAGGGGTATTTATGATTTTGATGAATGGGGTGTTCTGTGAGTACTTGGATAAGTTCGTCCAAGTATTCATGGACGATATTTTGATCTACTCTCGAATGACGAAGGAGCATGACGAGCACTTGCGCTTGGTACTACAGTGTCTGCGAGAGCACAAATTGTATGGGAAGTTGTCCAAATGCTCATTTTATCAATTGAAGATTCACTACTTAGGGCATGTCATCTCCAGCGAAGGCATTATCGTGGATCCAACCAAGGTCGAGGCTATTATGGAATGGCCTATGCCTACGAATGTCCCGAAAGTGCATAGCTTCATGGGTTTAGCAGGATACTATCGACGGTCCGTCGAGGGATTTTCGAAGATAGAAAATCTGATCACGGAATTGCAGAAGAAGAACAAGAACTTTGTTTAGATAGAGAAATGCGCGGAAGCATTTCAGAGGCTCAAGGAATTGTTGACAACTGCACCGATACTAAAATTCCCTGACATAGACATGGACTTCTTGGTATTCACTGACGCATCCAAGGAAGGCTTAGGCAGAGTCTTGATGCAAGATGGATGAGTGATTTCTTATATTTCGAGGAAACTGAGAAGGCATGAGGAGAACTAAGCGATACATTATTTGGAGTTATTAGCCATCTTATATGCCTTGAAGGTTTGGAGACACTACCTTGTTGGACGAAAATTTGAACTAAAGACTGACCATTGTGGACTAAAAAACACATTTACGCAAAGTGACTTGAACGCACGACAACGACGTTGGTTGGAATTGCTTAGCGAGTACGACTTTGAGATTACTTACATAAAAGGAACAATGAACCAAGTAGTTGATGCATTGAGTCGGAGAACACGCATCGTTTCAGTGTTGCCTCTTCAAACGAATTTACGTGAAAAGATTCTAACTTTACAGCATGATGATGACTCGTACAAAGAGGTCGAGGGTTTTATCAGACAAAACACAATGATGGTACCATGATTTGAGGGATTTTCATTTGATAGTGATGGTTTATTGAGGTTTAAAGGTCATATTTACGTACCGCCAAACGATGAGTTGAGGATGTTGATCTTAGGTGAGGCTTATAGAGCAGTTTACATGGCTCATCTGGGAGTCACGAAGATGAGGGCAGACCTTAAACCCTTATTCTTATGAAAGGGAATGAAGGCTGACATAGTCAACTATGTGGCCAGATGTCAAGAATGTCAGCAGGTAAAGGCTAAACATAGACACCCAACAGGATTACTACATCCACATGCTATTCTGGAATCAAAATGGGAGGTTATTTCGATGGATTTTATTGTAGGATTTCCACTGACAGCAAGGAGACATGACTCGATTTTCGTAGTAGTAGACACTCTGACGAAGAGTGCCACTTTATTCCTGTGCGTACAACGTATTAGGAACCTGACATAGCTAGATCTTTCATCAGTGATATTGTGAGGCTGCATGCCATGCCTAAGAGGATTATATCTGATTGAGGATCGGTGTTTACTAGACGATTTTGGACGAGTTTCCAAGAGGCCTTAGGAACCCAACTTAAAATTAGTACTACCTATCACCCGGAGACTGACGGGCAGACCAAAAGAACGAACCAAACCTTGGAGGACATGTTGCGCATGTACATGATGGATCTACAAAAGCATTGGGAGGAATTCTTTCCACTAGTAGAGTTCACTTACAACAACAGTTACTAGAGCACCATTAAGATGGCGCCTTTCGAGTTTCTTTACGGGTGACCGTGTCGGATGCCCTTGAGTTGGGATCGGCTTGAGGATAGGGTCCTGGTAGGACCAGAAGCGATCCAAGAAATGGAAGAGAAAATGCAAACAATAAGACAAATGATTAAAGAAGCGTAGGATCGACATAAGATTTATGTTGATGCGCACTATGTCAACCGTAGTTGCGAGGTTGGCGATCGAGTCTTGTTATGGGTTAAACCACATAAGATTTCGATCAATTTTGGGAAGGGAGATAAACTCTCTCCTAGGTTCGTGGGACCTTTCGAGATTGTGGAGAGAAAGGGGCCCATGGCCTATTGACTAGCCTTGCCTGATTCTTTGAGGCATATGCATGATGTTTTTCATGTATCTGTTTTGAGACATTATATTAGTGATCCTACACACGTTATTGACATGATTTCCTTGCAGGTATCGGATGAGGGGGCGCTCACGGCTAAGTCGGTCCACATTTTGGATCATCGTGTTTGACATCTATGACGTCGAATGGTAGATCAGGTCAAGGTACAGTGGGACAATTATAGTTCACACTTGATGACTTGGGAGGATGCATATGATATGCGCCAGTAGTTTCCATTTTTCTTTGATAGATAGACATATGATACTGTGATACACTTTATTTCAGCATATATACTGTGAAACTTCAGGACGAACTTTAGACCAAGAGGGAGTGTATGTAACATCCCACTCTGGTGCACTAAGTGAACTTATTCTTTGAGGACACTTGCTCGCAAGTGATCTGGGTTATTATGCTATTAAAACATTTGACTTTGTTATGATGCGCTATGGGTAGATGACATGTTTTTTTACTACATTGACATAGACAGGTGCTATTGACTCGGTTTTACTGAGTGTGTAGGGTTTTGGACCTTGAGGATGCAGAGGCATCGATGGAACCCCTTAGACTCCGCATCGATTCATGGGGTGTGCCTTTGGGGTTTGATTGTTTTACTGTGATATTAGTGCATCTGACTAGATGATATGATGTGGATATGTTCTGACATGATTTGTTGATGATGTAGGCTCACGATCGCTTTCCGAACAGACTCACATATGGAGTAAAGGGGTCACACACAACTACCAGAGAGGTTGAGCGAGAGGTGTGGGCAGCATCCTTGCCACAGCGTGCTAGCACTCCCTTCGTGGTTCGAACTGTAGGTTAATGATTACCTAGTTCGAGAGGACCCACGATGCCATGAGGGCAGGCTGCAATAGTCACTCACGATGATTCTAAAGGGCACGCAATAAGGCGGGGGCCTTATTCCTTAGAATCCCTTAGTCTCCCACAAGTTCACCTGGCGGAGTGTTGACTCCAGGGGTTATTGATGTCAACCAATTAGTCAAGAGACGAATAGCACCCTTGGAGCACGTAGTGTGTCCTGAAGGGTACGTCATGCAA
Source organism: Picea engelmannii (assembly GCA_009831015.1). Lineage (NCBI taxonomy): Eukaryota > Viridiplantae > Streptophyta > Pinopsida > Pinales > Pinaceae > Picea > Picea engelmannii. The sequence continues at coordinate 227,895 of ML793973.1, read as the reverse complement.
GGGAATGGATGAGGTGAGTGGCACACTTGGAGCACCTTGTGCATCCTGAAAGGCACGTCGCATTGATGATGATAGAGGGATGAACCTAGATGACCCTAAGATAAATAATAGGTTAAGAAATCTTAAAACAGTTTCCCTAATTAAATGTCGCCCATTAAAATTTCGCTAGGGGTAAAATTTTGTCTATCTTGAAAAAAAATAATAATTAAAAAACTAAAATAAAATAAATAGATAAAATAAAAGTCACTTAAGTAATAATTATGTTCTTCATAAATTTTGTAACATGAAGGGAGTAAGAAATTAAATTATTAATAAGAAATAAAATCTGTGGATATAGAAAGTAAAAAGGGAATTAATTATTTTATCATTGATAATTTAAAAGATACTAAATTAATGATAAAAGGGAAAAGGGGTTAGATTCCACACCTGCCTTTTTAATTCTAAGTAAAAAGGGGAAAGAGAGAATATAATAATAAAATAGGAAACTAGGGAAAAGAGGTAACATAAAAGGGGAAAAAGGGGAACTTGAGGGAAAAAGAAGGAAGTCAACTCAGTAAGGAATCCACATTTAAGAGCTTTCTAATTTTGAAATGAATTAGCAATTTCATAATAGGGAAAGCCTTTAAAACCTGTAAGGGAATCTAGGTACACCTAGGAGTGATTCTAGGACTAACTCTAGGTGGGTGAGTGAAATAAAGATAATTACTTAATTAAATTAATTAATTAATGGAGGAATGTAGGGGATGGGTGACACTTGTACGGAGAGGAAATTTTAGGAATTTATTGTTAAAACTTTAATTAATTAAGATTTTGGGAAAGAAAGGAAGTTTGAAACTCTATAAAAGAAAGGAAGGAGAAGGAGGAAGGATAATCTTCTGTTTGCGTAACGTTACGTTGTGGAAATAACGACTTGACTGATTTACTTGTGAGGAGTTGGGATACCCAGCTCAGAGAGGAGTGGTAGCTTGACCTTGCGAGGCAAGTTGGGAGCTAGACGAAACCTCTGGATAGTGTGTGGCCCCTTTGAGGTACAGGTGAGGTCTCGACGGTTGGTGAGCGAGGGTTGCATGGAGCGCAGGACGTCATTCGAAATGGGCGATCAAGAAAAGGTACGCTCTTTTATTTTGTAGAGTAGAATGTAGTAGGACTTATGCTTGGATCTGCCTATTGATTTGTAATTAGATTGGATTTTTAGATTGATGATGGACCCCTTTTTCTTAGCCTAGTTGATTGTCTGGTTGATTGATCCCCCATGGTCTTCGTTCCCACATGACTTGACAGCCCTGTGGTGTTGACTGAGACCCTTGCATTTGTTTCCCTTCGTCCCTAGCACGCCAGTCCTCACCTAAGCAATCGGCTAGGAGCTTGATCTACGGTCGTCGGCTTAGCATTAAAAGACCTATGGATCCCAATGCCCTTCTTTTCTATGCGAGGATGGTGAAGCGAAGGATGAACTCAGCAATCTACCTCTATTTTTTTCCTTGGTCAAATGGTTTGTCTTCCTCCTTGATACGTTTAATAACCTTGAAATTTGATTGATGGCAAAGTTCTTTATTCTACGTTTTATGTTCACTGGATAAGTTTATCTCTGCGTTTTATTTATTGTTGGATGAACCCACACTGTGTTGCATCGCCTCCCTCGCAACTTAACCCTATGATAGTTTTGATGGCCCTTTTTATCTGCAAATTTGTCCCTGCATGGTAGTAATGGATGAATTTTGTCATGGGCCTTTGCCCGTTCATTTGATTGCCTAAAATTTTGTGGTCAACGTTTTGGTTTGGGTTTTACTATTCCTTGGCTTGGATCCTTGCATTCCTCTTACTATTCTCTACTATATTACATTTCACTGTGTTCAAGCTTGATGGAAAAATTTGCTAGGAGTGCTATGCACTGATAATAATTTAACTCTGCCCTATGCCTTATATTAATGGATAATTAGCTCCGTGCTCACAATCTTGTTGGGCCAACAAATTACTTGTCTTCGGCGATTTTATTATAATGGCAGATTACCCTGCATTATTTCACCGAATGCGCAAGAGCAATCTTACCCTTCCTAAGTTTAAACATTTTAAAATTTCTTTTGCACCATCACTTTAGCACTTCTGAATTTACCGAGGTAGCGACCACAATAACCGGTGTCGGCAAATTTTTAAAAATCTGGTATATATATTTTGGAGTTCCTTCTTCTTCATTTAGTGTTTGCACCACCAATCTTGTAGCGCGATTTCCTGTAGGAATGAAGCATAAAGTTCATGCCCGCGTGTGATGACTGACGTATATTCCTATCTCTGCATTTTTTCTTTTATTTTTATAACTCTGATTTTATAACCTTGCGTTTTCAATTTATAACTCTGAGATTGATTTCCAACTCTGCATGTAGTCATTTAGATTTAAACTAGGTTGATTTTTGTGTTATGATGATCCATCACTGTGGGGAGTCTCCTTTGAGAGCTGGTGAATCCTGGGGTGGTACACTGGTGCTTTTTTTTCTTCCTTTCAAAACTGCCCATCGTGTTGGATTTTTGGGGTGGCTTGCCACATATTTTGGTCACTGCATTGCCAGATTCTTGTACTGCGAGTGATTCTGGAGGTGTTTCCTTGAATTTTTCCTCTGACATCCATGTTCTACCTCCCTTACCTTCGCTGACAGCATCGTAACCCCTCCTGGAAATTCTGCAATGGTTTGCTATTTTATTGATTTTTAATCTTTCCTTTTCCTCGCTGAATTATTAAATTATTACCTTATATCAAAAGGAGAGTGAGATGATAGTCACTTCCTCTCATTAAGCAATTTAATATATTAGATTAAGAAAGCAAATAAAGTTATGGGTCCTGAATGAATTGACTTCTAGACGTGTATGTCTTGATTCTGGAGCTTACATTTCAGATTTAAATCCAAACTACTGTTAATCCATGGGGTTTTGCAAAATGAGATTCATACGCTAACATTTACCTTCTGTGTAATCGTTTTTGAGTTTGCATGTCAAAATCCTTAATTGACAATTCTGAATACCTTTGTAATTAGCCTGAACTCCCTTACTCCTGAAAAGATGAAAAACTCATGTCACCACAAAGTTGTTTTTCTTTTTTTAAACTGTGTGTTCAATGAAGCCAACTTTTAATTATGATATTTTTTATTCCTCTTAATTTGGGAATGATTGGTATTGCCTGAAATTATTTGACTGATGTATGGAATCTTAATTTCCGTTATTATGAGTTGGTTATTGTGATTTCTTACTGATTTGGATTTTATGATTTCTTACAGTTTTATAAAAGGAACTTATAGTAGTTTAGTAACTAATTTTTGTTTTATTATTATTTTATTGTTGATAAGACTTTAGTTTTCCTTAACTCTCTTTTGGATATATAGTTGGGATTGAAGTTCCATCATGGTTCAATAAGTTGAATCTCCCTTTCCTTGTCTATGAACTCATAAGATGACCTTGGGTTCTTTATTTTACTATTGGGTGTTTCTTCAATTTTTATATAATTCTTAAGCCAACGTTTAGTCCTTATGGGTTTTACTTATTTAAGGAAGGTATTTTTCCACTAAATGGATAAGTAAAGCATTGACCTCTATTCAATTATTATTAGGATGACCTCCTCATGGTATCTTACTGGATAAATTGGGTAATGAATTCGTATTGTACATCTTAATTAAGATGAGTCATTTTTAAAAGATATTTAGTAGCACTGCCCAAGATTGGTACTTGTTACAATAACTTGATGGAATTGATAATTGAATCTTGACATGGTTGAACTTAACTTAGGAAGAGTTCTAAAAATGGGTGTAAATAGATCTCTTCCTATTACAAGAATCATATTTATGCTTTTGTAGATTTTATAACTCATTTTTTATTCTATCATTCAATTGGATTTATTTTCTGACGAATTGTGGATTAAATAGATGGTTTGTTCCTTGCACTATGATGAAACGATGTTTAGCTATACTTGACGGAACTAATATGGAATTTGGTTTATGATTGACTAATGGGATGTAGATGCGTCATGGTTCCTCAGAACAGTCGCCAGCCCTGAGACCTTAAATGGTCAAAATCGATGGGAACTTAGGATTGAGCATTTCTTATGTGTCCTAGAGGTCCTAACCATTGCAGGGTAGGACGAGTGGGTAGTCAGTGTGTGTGTCGGTTGTTGTCGTTCATTGCTTCCAGATGCTTGATGTGTGTCTTAGGTCATTATGCAGTTGTTGCAGTTGCATGCGACAAGTTCATCATTGTGTTGCGACATAGAGTATAATGTCTATATTACCCTTGTACACACGCACACACACACAAAAAAAGTTGCACTTCTTATGGTCGGTTGTTTTCATGACGAAAACAAGAGGTCTGCTATAGAAAAACATAAACAATCAACCCAAGAAGGAGGGGTTGAAGAAAATCACAACTTGAGAGATATTATTAAAGAGCTAGAAGAAAAACTAACCAACAATTTGACCCTCATTAATATGGAAAACAAATTGGATATCAAACTCATGAAAGGGGAAATGAATAAGCTAATCAAATTGGAACATGAGCGTAACAAAAGAGCCTTAAACCTCATAATTTTTGGTATAAAAGAACAACAAGAGGAGGATATGCTAGCAATAGTAAAAAAATAATTAAAAAATAAATCACAAATTGATACAACATAACTCATAGAAGAAAAAATGCTAGGAAAATAATTGATCACAAAGATAGGTTGATCCATGTCAAAGTAAGTTGTAATGACCATAAATGCATACTTAGTAAATCTTCGAGCTTAAAAAGGTCAGGAATATTTATAAATGAAGAACTCATTCCTGAAGACCAAGTTGAATTAAGGAAGGAAGTTCGAAGGTAAAAGAAGCCAGGAAAGAAGGAAAATGGGCAATAATTAGAAATCGAAAAGCTATTGTTCAGGAGAGAGACTAGAAGGATAATAATAAATAGGAATTTGGGACACTCGGGATCCTTTTTTGGAATTGTCGTAGCTTTCCATGGAAAAAAGATCCTATGATAAGTTATATCTCGAGTGATATTGATATTATATGTCTAGGTGAAACTTGGTAGCATGAGGAGTCTAGGGTCCCTAACATGGAAGGATTTGTCTTGTGGTCAGCATGGAACAAAAAATCCCACTGTAGAGGGATAGGAGACATAACTTGTTATATTATAAATGCATTTATCATCACATTCAACTTCATAAGATTGACCCTCTTAATCAATACATTTGGATAGAAATTCCAGACACCAATGCTAACAAGATGTATATAGAAATTTATTATTTTGCACCAATTAATTCTACTTTTTATATGAAAAATAATCTAGATAAAAATTGTCCCTATAATAATTTAGAACAAGATATTTATAATTTGAAAAATGAAGGTAATATCCTCTTGCTAAGAGACTTTAATGCTAGGAATACGACTAAACAAGCTACTCTTTTAAGTGATGACTCCAACCATCATCCTGTATGGCTAGATGAGGACCTTGTTTTATCTAATAGCTACAAAATAAGCTCTAAAGACCCAATTGAGAATTTGTTTGGTACTAATCTGGTTAAGATCCGCAGCTCTCAAGACCTAATAATTTTCAATGGAGTAATGAAGTGGCCAAACTCCAACCAAATAACATGTATTCATGGGCTAGGTAGTAGTATTGTAGATTGTGTGATATATGATATCCCCATTTTCAACCAAATAAAAACTTTTGACCTTTTAAATAACCATGACCCTGACTCTAATCATAAACCTTTAACCCTAACTCTAAAATTTTCCATGCATAGGAGCACCATTGAGGAGAATTATGATAATCAAAGGAATCTGCGCTTTGACAAAAGTAAAGTTGACATTTTCTTAAAAGATTTAAATAATAAATTAAACCTCCTAACTTATAAAGACAACATTGAATAACTGTATCATAATTTTACAACTACTCTTTTTACTTCTATTAACAAGTTCTCTTTCGAGGTATCCTATAAAAAGAATAATAGAACAATCAACCCTTGGCATGATAAACAATGCAAAATTGTTAGGAAAGTCATTAGGGATGCTTCTAATGATCCCTTAAAAATCGATAAGATCAATATGTACAAAGCCCTAATTAAAAGAAAAAAAAATATACTATATCAATAAAAGGCAAGAGAAACTTTCACAACTATACAAGTTGGATCCTAATAAGTTCTCGAGCCAAATTCTAAAACACAATACTAAAGAAAATAATAAGATTCCATTAACGGACTGGAATTCCTACCTTAAAATTCTTTATGAGTTCCCTAATGCCATGGATACCATTCCTATTGTCCCTACAAAGGAAGATTTTTTTTCTTTAGATGACATAGATTTTGGGGTTAAGAGGCTTGCAAATGGGAAAGCAGAGGACATTGAAGGCTACCAAGATGAAATTTTTAAAATTGGAGGGACAATCCTTATCCCTCACATACACAAGCTCTTCAATTTAGCAGTCAAGAAGGGCTTCCCTAAACCCTGGACGCAAAGCCTCATTGTTCCTATTTTTAAAAATGGGGATAGAGACATTCCCTCTAATTATAGGACCATTAAGATTAGCCCAATTCTAGCCAAGCTTTATGGAATTATTTTGGAAAAGAAGATTAACATTTGGCTAGAAAGTCATGGTAAAAGAGCTAAAGGTCAGGCCAGGTTTAGGAGATATCATTCAACTGTGGAACATCTTGTTACCTTTATGATCATTGCAGAGGAGTTCTACAATACTAAAACCAATCTCTTTTGTTGTTTTGTTGACTTTAGAAAAGCTTTTGGCATGGTTCCTAGGAAAAACCTTTGGAATAGGTTGGAAGAGATAAAAGTGCCTCTTGATTTGAGGGTTGCTTCAATAAGGATGTATGAGAACATTATTGCTAATTTTAAAAACACTGAGGGCTGGTCAAAAGAGATTAACTGCAATATCAGAGTCAAACAAAGTTGTCCCTTGTCCCCTACCCTTTTTTCCATATACATTGATAAGTTAGAAGAATGCCTGGAAAAAGAAGGTTGTGTCAGCCCTACGCTCACTGATATAAGCATCAATATTCTTCTTTATGTCGATGATATTGTTCTTATGGAAAGGAGTCCCCATGATATTAAAAACCAACTAAGAATACTCAAAGATTTTTTCTCCAATATGGGTATGACTGTTAATAGTGATAAGACTAAGGTCATGATTATTAAATCCAATAAGATCCCTTATGATAGCTTTGTATATGACAAAAACAACTTGGAGGAAGTGAATTCATACAAATATCTTGGAATTGATATTCACCACAAGCTCAATTGGAATTATAGCATTGAGAAAATGATTATAGGGGGGTGGAAATCTTATTATGGGATTGAAAACAATTGCAAATCAGTTGATCTTTGGAGTTGGGATAAGAAGAAAATCCTCTTTGTTGGCAAATGTTTGACAGGTAGCGTATGCTTGTCATTGATGGAAAGTACAATATTAAAGATGGCAAGATCAGAGTGTGCATCGATGGACAAACAGAGCTCAGGAGGAATTAGGGTAGAGTCGAATGCAATGCGTAAGTGTGCACCAGGGATGAGGTTAACTCATGACTAAATCTCAAGGGAGATAGCGTACTTAGGATCACAGGTGGATCAATGGTTGATGCCTTTGACACTTAGAAATTATTCCAAGTAAGAAGGATGTGTAATATTGGAGGAGAAGCATCGATAATTATTTAATCCCATCCCGAATTTCTGATGGCCGTTAGATATGAATGTAGATAAGAAGAGCGTGCTGAAGAGGAGGATAGATCTCAGGCGTTAGATCCAAGCACGGGATCCGACCATCGTTGGATCAAGTAGAACCTGCACGTTCTTTAAAGTGCAAGGAGAAGCAGGCGTACAAAATCTCGAAAGAAGGAGGACCATCCATTTACAGGCAAGATGTGTGGAGATAGATCGTTATTTCACTGACTGGAGAGTCAAAGGAACAGGGTTCCCTAACCTCTCAAAATAGCAATATGCGAAATCACGATCTAATCTGAGTCGTCAGATTAAGGTTGAATCTGGTCCGTTGATTCCAGTTCATGTCGGAGTTTCGGGGATCGAGAGTTGGAGATGTCAATGTTTATTAACATCGGGAATCCCAATATCGTGATATGATAAATCGCGATTTAATCGCAGTCGTTAAATAGAGATCAGATCTGGACCGTTGATCTAACTCCATATTGGAGTTTCGCGAATCGCAACATGGAGAGCCAAAGAACCAAACGCAACAAGAATTCTGAAACCGTGAAATTGTGATTCAATCATAACCGTTGAACCAAGATCAGATCTGAACCGTTGATCTAACTCCATATCGGAGTTTCATGAATCACAACATGGAGATGCAAAGATCCAGACGCAACAAGAATGTCGAAATTGTGATTCAATCGTAGCCATTGAATCAAGATCACATCTGGACTGTGAATACGACTCATGTCAGCATACCACATCAGCTAGGAACATGTAGCACCACCAGGTAATGACAAGTGTCAGACTGATTCAACATTTTAGGAACATGTAAGTCACGAATCAGAGTGAAACGAGGCAGTATTCAATACGTGTCAATCCATGTGTGACGTCAGCAGATTTACATCACTTCAGAGTTTCGGCAATTGGGAGATGGAAATATGTCAGACGACAAGGAGGGGCTAAAGGGAACGAGCCTTGGCGCACGGTCAGGTGGAGAACATACGGCAGGTGGGGAGGAGAATGATACAAAAGGTGACATGACAGGAATGGGGCCCTTCCTCGATACCCCACCATTCCGGACCCCCCCCCCTTTAATTAAAGGAAGAATGGAAAAGGGGGTCCGAAATCGCTTGAGCATCGTTGATCTAGGTGCTTTAATCTTGGCCGCTCGAGAGATGCGTGCCCAATTTTGGACCCCCTCCCCCCCCTCATTTTAAAGATAGAATGGCAGGGGGGCTCCAGAATCCAATCCCTATCGTAGTTCTGGAAGCACATATTCTAACCGTCCAGATTTGCTCGCTGCATATCCAACAGCGCAGATGAATTTGAACAAGATTAGAGGGCAATTATAGCATGATACAGTGTAACTTCCAGAAACCATTGATGGTTTCTACCAAAGGACTCGAAAACACTTTGAGATGATTGACAGAGGAGGTGAAGAGTCTCTGAGAGGGATGAAGATGTTCATGGAGGCGATTGACAACTAATAAGCATTGAGGCATGTAACTGAAACAAAGAAGGTGAGTTTGACTATCACAGAGAAGACGAAGAGTCTCAAACTGCCAGAGAGGCCGAGGAATCTCAGTATAACATACAGTGATGTTGGACACGTGGGGTGAACCACCAGAGAAGCTGAAGAGTCACGATGATGATCAGATAGAGCACTTGAGAGGTGGAGGATAACGGTGCGAAGTCAGCATGTAAAGGCATTGCGAACATTGCATGCACAAGGTGCACAGAAGCTATAAATACACGGTACAAAGAAGAGATGTTGTTGTTGTTGCTGTTGGAGTTGCTGCGGTTGTTGTTGTTGAAGGTGATTCATGTGTGAAGAAGGAGGAGAGTGCAGTGGCTGAATTGAACAAAAGAGGAATTGTGCAGTGAATGGACATGGCGCACAGAGCAAAAACAGCGGAAGAACAGATAGTGCAAGTCATGTGTGTAGGAAGGTAGTGAGGCAGAAAGAGCAACGAAATGAAGAAGAATAGTGATGAGTCTAGTAAGCCATTGTTGAACATGATATCACTATAATAAGTTTCAGTTTCAAAGATTTATATTATTTAGGGTGGTTGGGAGGTGCTAGGGAGGACTGGTGTCCTCAAAGGTTCAAGTGGGTGCTTGAACATAGGGAGTTGGTGCTTCCTTCTAGTTGGTTCTAGAGAAACCAGGGAGTTAGTTCTTCCTTCTAGTTGGTGCTAGAGAAACCAGGGAGTTGGTGCTTCCTTCTAGTGGGTGCTAGAGAAAACAAAGAGTTGGTGCTCTCAGCAAGTTGTAGCTTGCAAAACTGAGGTTGTAGCCTCATTATGAGTTGGTGCTCATATGTATGATAATGTAAAGAATGTAACTATTACTTATCATATAAAGAAAAAAGGTTTTTACCCTGTATGGGTTTCCTCGGGAAATATCTGCCTCTGTGTTTCTCATATATGTGAATGATGCTGAAAGTGCCATTGTTTATTTCCCTGCATTATTGTGATCATCATTCAGTGTTTCTACAAAGAGTTTAAGAGAAGAATAATTGTTTAAGCAAGGTAACAACTAATTCACCTCCCCCCCTTTCAATTGTCCAACAATTGGTATCAGAGACGGCCCCTTTTATCTAAGGGTAGATCTTAGAGCTTAAACATGTCAAGCCATGAAGGAAATTCCACCAATAAGGCCCCTCTGTTCAATGGAACAAACTTTGCCTTCTGGAAAGTTAGAATGAGAACCTACATAATGGCTTTAGGTGCAGATGTGTGGGATGTGGTAGATACTGGTTATATAAAGCTAGTTGTGCTAGCTAATAAGGATGACAAACTAGAATTTAGCTTCAACGCTAAGGCTATGAATGCTATCTTGAGTGGGCTTGCAGAAGCAGAATTCTTAAAAGTTATGCATCTAGAAACTGCCAAAGAAATGTGGGACAAACTCATTAACGATTATGAGGGTAATGAGAAGGTAAAGGATGCAAAGCTTCAAACCTACAAAATACAGTTTGAACAACTGAAGATGAAGGAAAATGAAACTATTGGAAAATACTTTCTGAGAATAGAAGAAATGGTAAATGCAATGAAGGAACTTGGTGAAACAATTGGGGAACCTTCTTTAGTTCAGAAAATCTTGAGATCTCTCCCAGATAGGTTCAACCCAAAGGTCTCTGCT
>ML793973.1:182392-202808 GCA_009831015.1 Picea engelmannii | reverse complement strand
ATATGATACAACCAGTAAGTCCTGTGTCTCTATCTGAGCACACACACCTCACAGTCCAGAGCCCGGCTCACTGTGAAAATGGTCCAAAGGAATATTTTTCCTGCGCCCATCCTCCTCCGAATGGCCCGCACATCCCCCTCATCTCCGCCTTGTTCCTCCCGACCACCTCCGCAGTTACTCCTCACAACCACCCTCTGTCCCCCGTACTCCGTTTCATTAACATTTTCCTTATCTTCTCGGGATTTCTGGGCTTCTTTCCCTGCGCACGCCACCCTTGGCAGCCTACGCCATCCCTGTTTTTACATTATTTTATTTATTTTCCTTAATTTCTGTCACAGTTCATTAGATGCATTCTACAGTTTGATTATCACAGAATTAATCATGCTTAATTTCTTTAACTGATTTTTTCTTTATAATTTTTAATCATTTATTCAATTAGGGTTGTTACACAATCCCTCTATTCACACTCTTTCTACATCAGAACTTACTGGTTTGGAATTCTTTCTAATATAATGGTGTTTGAAATATTTTTGAGGATGTACATAAGAGAAGTTTAGTAAGTCTTAACAAACTAAGTTAACAACATTTCTCAGTACATAAGTTACAATACACAGTGGAATTGTGAAGGCCACTCCTACAAACACATAAAGAAATAGAGTATAAAGAAAATAATTTCAAGGCTATCATCGAAAGAATGAACTCATGGGGTTGACCTACTTTGAAGTATCCACTAACGACATGATTCTCCTAACATCTAAGGTTGAAGAAAATAATCTTTATATAGATGAATCACTAGAAGAATTGGATCTAGCATAGGGAAATCCTCTTTTTTCTAGAATAGGTAACCTGCTCTCGAGTGCTAATGGAGGAGGGTTTTCTATTGGTCTAGTATAAACTATCTTGAAATCCTTGTCAACTACTCTACATGGGTCTCATTGTCAAGAGTAGGATCATGTCCCAAGATCTAATAGATTTGGGGGTTAAAAATGTGTTTTCCTCTGCTTGCCTCTCAGTTCCCTTGTCTATTGGGAGCACTGAGAAGTAATATGTAATCCTCTAGGTAGTGTCCAATCAAATGGGTGAGTAGAAGACATGAGATATAAACCCGAGGGATTCTCCTAAGAATAATTCAATAGGAAAGCAGTGGCATACCCAATAGAATATATGTACCACTACTCACGCAAAAGACAAAGACAAACGGTAGGGATTGAAATTTTTATTTTGTTTTATTTTTTTTATTCATTTATTCAATTGTGATAATCACACGTTCATATTTTCTCCTATCTCAACTAAAAAACACAATTTATGAGGCCCAAAAAAGATTCTTTGGTAGGTGGATTGAGAGGTGTAAATATATATATATATATTTTTTCTAAACCTTTGGGAATTAATGATTGATTGATTCAAATTAGGTTGGTTGGGACTATAAATCCTAGGTTAATATCAACAAGAGATCAAAATGTTTATCGGGGATTTGAATATGGGTAGGGAGAGTGCAATATCTACCTCCCAATTATCTAGTCGAACCACCTCAACCTCAAACTTCACTTAGACATGGGCATTGCATGCCATTACTAGGACATGTTGCTTAGTGATAGTCAGACAACCTCTATATTCACACTCTTTCTACATCACAACTTATTCGTTTGGAATTCTTCGTGATCTAATGGTTTTTGAAATATTTTTGAGGATGTAGATAAGATAATTTTATTAAGGTTTAACCAACTAAGTTAACCACATTGCTTGGTATATAAGTTACAATACATACTGGAATTGTTAAGGTCACTCCTACAGACACATAAAGAAATAGAGTATAAAGTAAAAAACTTCAATGCTATCATCGAAGGAATCAGTTGGGGAGTTGACCTCCTTTGAAGTATCCACTAATGAGTGTGGGATTATCCTACCATCTAAGGTCGAAGAAAAGAATCTTTGTATAGATGAATCACTCAAAGAATTGGATCTAGCATAGGGAATGCCTCTTTTTGTAAAAGAGGTAACGTGCTCTTGAGCGCTAATGGAGGAGGGTTTTCTATTGGTATAGTATAAACTATCTTGAAATCCTAGTCGACTAATCTACATGGGTCTCATTGTCAAGAGTAGGATCGTGTCCCAAGATCTAATAGATTTGGGGGCTGAAAATGTGTTGTCCTATGCTTGCCTCTCGGTTCCCTTGTCCACTAGGAGCACTGAGAAGAAAGATGGAATACTCTAAGTAGTGTCCAATCAAATGGGTGAGTAGAAGATATGAGATCTAAGCCCGAAGGCTTCTCCTAAGCATAATTCCAATCACGTCTAGTTTGGATACCCAAAAAAAAGTGGTTCAAAGGAATTATAAGATTTTCTAAACAACGAATTGAACTGACCATGTATATCAAAATAGCAGTCGAAACTAAATATAAATTTATTATATATGTTTTCCATCATGTCTATGGTGGATCCGTCATAATCTATCCTCCCTCGGGATCTAGTGCTTAGCTTCCACCCAAATTTAATGGGAGCCAACTCTGAACTGGCCTAAGGGTATCCTCAACCAAGACATCCAATGTCCAAGTGTGTAAGGGGGTTGCAGTATGAAGTTACCCCTGGGCTCTAGGAAATGCTCTACATAAAGGCTATCTTCAATTTTGATCCCTTACCGGGGAGGATAGAAATGATCTAGATCTACTGACTGTAATTGTCATATTTAATAATATCGTCCATCTCTTGTTTATTAGACGAGAGGTGGCTAGGATGGTCTACATGCTTCATCTCTGGGCAAAGTGGCTATGAGAGTCTAAATCCTCGTGATTCTCCATTAAAGTAGATATTATACAAGTATCAATAAAATTTGATAATATAAACACTTTTCAACAAAATTCAATTAGACTATTAGTTCATTGTTCAAAGCGTTGTGATAACAACTAGCATTTGTCAATCACTTTCCAAAGATAATTGTCTACCAAAGTAGGCTACTCCTAATTGGAGTCTAAACTCTCATATTCATATGCTCTCTTCACTCTCATATTCATATGCTCTCTTCACTCCTATTTAATTGGTTTCTCCTCATGCTCATCCAAATTGTGGAATAAAAGAATTGTTGATTTCTCATGGTGGTGACGGATCTAAAACATCCATTCTTATAATTACTATCACTTCATTTGCAACCTTAATTATTTTATCATTTGCATGGCTTGTAATATTGTAATAATGAGTTGACGTGATGGATAGTAGTAAGTATAGAGAAACATTGTATTAAGATCATGGATACAAGAATGTTGGTTATTGTTGAAGTAACTTTAATATACTCATGAAGGTTAATGTATTTTTTTCCAATTTAAAAACACAAGGTAACATGAACCAACAAATTTGCAATTTCACTTCATACCACACAATCAATGTCATTTACAAGATGCTTTAACCTAGAAAAATAATATGTATTAATAAATAAGTTTTCTTAACCTCATACTCTATAGACAAAGTTATACTAATTGAAATCTCGAAATTCTCATAATAAGCCTTGTTATTTTTTCTTAAGGGGCTAGGGTTAGGTAGTGATTCTTTATGACTTTTTTTGGAGCTGATATAAAAGATAAAATAAATAGGTTTCATAATTTTACCAACAAGAGTACAATTTTTTTTACAATTTTTTTTGTTTTTGTTAAAAATTATCAAGAAATGTGCCCATAGGAACTACATCTTGACCCAATTTAAACACAAAATTTTGTGAAAGTGGTGTCCATTTTACTCTTGGAAGGGTGTATAAATATTCATAATGGAACTATATATTTTATTAATGTGACATTTGTTTTAGACCATCAATAATGGAACCTTAGTGAAGCACTTACCACTATACATCGTAATATTGAACCACTTACATATTGGTAGAATGCAATAAATTGTTCTATATTGAGCTCAATGTACTAACTAAAATTGAATTCCCTATATTTTCCTATAAAAGTAAGAACACATAAATAAATTCTATGACATTAAAGCCCGTGGAGGGGCACACTAAATCTCTAGTCACATGAGATAAACATTACACATTTTATAAGAAATATGTTCATGTGAATTGTCATTTCATCCACAAATATACATTCATTAAAAGTAGGCATATATAAATGGGATATAGCATCTTATTGCGTGGAACTATACGGCCCTAGAGATGACTCCTTTCTAGATATCACAAATCAATGAAAACCAATTAATCTTTTGCTCACAAAATTGAAAGAAAAAATGTGTGAAACAAAACAATGGGCCTCCACCTTCATGTAACTTCTATGTACAATTTTTCTTTTTCATCTCCTCCTCTATGAAAATAAGTTATTCCCTGGTGAAAACTCGATCAAGAAATAATGTATGTACAAGAGAATATATGTAACAATTAAATTCATAAAACAAACAAAAGAGTTCACGGTGGTTATGGAATAATCTATCTTCCCTCAGGATCGGGTTCTCAACGTCCACCCAAATTTTATGGGAGCCAACTCTAAGTTGGCCTAAGGGGATCCTCAACCCAGGTATCCAATTTCAAAGTGTGTAAGGGGGTTGCAGTATGAAGTTATCCATAAACTATAGGGAGTTCTCTACATAAAAGGTCATCGTCGATCTCAATCCCTTTAAGGGGGGAATCCAAAGGATTTGGGTATACTACATATAATTGTCATTCCTAATAATATTGTTCATCCTTTTCTTATCAGGAAGGAGGTGGTTAGTAGCATATAAATAACCCTCGAAGGGGGGAACGTGATCCATTGATATAATCATTGGTTGAAGGAAGCAATAAACATATGGAAACCAACATCGTGCTCTCTTGAACGGGGAACTAAGTAATGGCCTTTGAAAAGTAGTAGAAAAATATGGATATCAGTCCCTATTGGTGACTGAGCCAATAAATCTCTAGATATGATGCAAAAACCCTACTAAACTAAAGACAATGTCAATTCAGAAGGGGTGTGCTGCAAACTTTCCTTGAAAGATGGGATAGGGAACTGTTATCTTTCATTTGATAATCTGGTGAAGAAAGAGGATCTAAACTCTTGCAATGCAAGCCCGATCTTAGTTGAGCAAGCTAGGTACCCATACCATTGAACCATACAAAACAGTATATCTAATAATGGAATTCATGAGGTTTAGTTTGCATGAGATGTTTTGAAAGTGGTGCTAGACAAACTATCTCTATAAGAGAGAGGGACCCATACCCCTTCTTTCCATGGGGTTGAAGACTCTGCCTCAACCTAAACCTAGGCCCTGAAAAAAGAACCCTTAGATAGTTGTATGTAGTGGTAATATCCACTTGTGCAAGAATAACTCTGAGTTGTCTATATAAGCATTGAATTAAAGCAACATAGAATGAGCATTGAATTAAAGCAACATAGAATGAATTGAAAAAAACATGTACATTGAAGAAAAAAAATCATTTGAAAATCATTTGAAGTCTCATTGTGTCATGTCTAAAGCGTCTAAATTATCTTGAAAACTTGAAAAATCACAAAGGGAGTAGATCCCTAGGGGATTGCAAACATATCAACATATTATAGTGGATATTTCATGTGTTCACGAGATTCCTTATGCTTTATGTCATCTAAAATATTGTAACTGTCTAGTCATACATTTACAATATTTGCAATCTGATGGAATCTCTTACTAATATGTGCTCACTAGATTCCTTATGCGTTATGTCATCAACCTGTTTAGCTTGTTTAAGCTGATCATGATACATTTAACGTCATGTGTGCAGATTGATGATTTGATGGTGTCTTGATACCTTTCTCTAGTGAATTCGTAAAAAATTAGGGCTTGATTTCGGATTCTCAATAAATCTAAATTTTGGGCATGATTCTCTATGATTTGGCGACCCTGCGAACTGTAAACTTGTGGCACAAAGATATCATGATCTAAGATATCATGCTATCAAACATAGCGATATTCTTCTAAAATATCACGATCCCTCTCTTTTGTTTTGCTATCTATTGTCTCTCGTGTCACTCTAATATGTCGTCTCGTGGAATTTTGCCTTGCATCTGCTTGTCACGCATGAACATTACTGCATATTTAAATTCATGAACATTAGTGCATATTTAAATTCATAAAACATAATAAATTTACCATGAAGAGAATGAGTAAGATATTCTTATGTTCACAATTCATTTTTTATTCTCATCATGGATTGCAAATGTCAGAAATGAAGTACCAAGAGAAATCATGATTGTTCCTTATTAATTTTAAAACACATGTGTAGGTTGGGTACTTTTATTGCAAATATCTTAAAAGTGTCTTTAGGGATTTTTATTAGAAATTCAATTACCAGGAATTAAGTAATTAGTTCTTTTCCCGTCTCTGTTTTAGTAATTAATGCTTTTTTATTTGAGTAGTAGTAAAAAATTAGATGTATTTTTTTTCTAATAGATCATGATAAATTATTAAAAAAAAATGTAACTTAAATATGGAAAATAAAGAGTTTCATATTTTGTTTTGAAAAAAAAGTTTCTCTCATGCGATAAAAGAAATCATAGTGAGATTAAAAATAATTTTACAGTCAAAGTATTATCAAATCATATATAAATCAACTAAAAAAATAGGTTCAATACTAAACCATTATTTAAGAATATGCTTAAAAAGGACATATAACATTGAATAAGGAGTGATATCAAGCAACCAAAGGTTACTAAAAACAAATCAATCACAATAAAAGATATTATCTTCTAAAAAATTGATAACAAAAATGATCGATCACAAAGCAATAAAAATCAAAGGATAGTAAGTTATTCAACCAAGTAAAAACCCCAAGCTAGAGTAGGATTTGATAGTCGAATAAGAATTGGTTTCAAGGTTTAAATGGTGACCCATTTATTTATAAAAATTAAGGGAATTTGGACTCAACAAAATGAAACACACTAGGAAAAACATTTATCTCTATCCAAACATAATTATTCACATTCATTGTTAAAGATAAGATCATATAACCATAAGAACTAATTTCTCATTTATGGGTATTGTCACATCCCCGCAGTGTGCCTAGTTGAATCTTTCAATAGTGTACCTCTTTAGGGCGTGCAACACCGTTACATTTCTCACTTGGATGCTTGGAAACAACAAGGGTGCTTCATATGGACTAGCCTATTCACCTAAAACATACCTATACTATGTTCTAGTATAATATCCCTCACATTACAAACATTTAAACATTTTCATTTTTTATGGTTTATGTTATGAAAGTATTGGAAAAGACTTATGTGAAATTATATCATCGTATACATTAATGATGATGAGTATTTTTTGTAAATTTTATTTTTATTTTATTTGATTAACAATAAACAAATTGATTAGAGAATACACTTACAAAGAATAAATCATTATTCTATGGGTGAATGAAAATGATAAGAGTCACCAAAGTAATTATTTTTCATGGGACAAGGGGAACCCTACTCCCAAAGGTGTGGGATGTGAGGGAACAAGCTAGTAAAAAGTTAGGCCAAGAATATTCCCTAGGGTTAAGGACGAGGCTAACTTGAAAAAGACCTAGGCAATCTATTTTATACAAGTATAGAGGAAACATGACAATGTTGAGTACTTATGAGAAAATTGAGTTTGATGGTTCTCAGAAAGAATCAAACTCTAAGATTGCTGGAAAAGGTTATATAGTTTTCAGTGACTATGGACTAATGATTTATGCTCAAGAGTGACAAGAACAAGTAGTATTGGTTTTCCGTGTCTATGGTCGAGAGTAACTAGTTCTCTACTCATTTTTTTTCCAAATTATTGGAGCAGGTCTAATATACATATTTCTATGTTCTTTTTATTGAATTGATTGCAGCATGAAACTATCTATATGTTAGTAATATGTCATTTACTTGAAAATAAAACTATCATTTACAATATTACAATCAGAAAGAAAAGCATTCACAATATAGTTTATAAATTTCCGCTAATATAAAAAAAGATTACTTTTAAACATTGCAGAAAATAAATGTAAATAATCCACTTTATATGTAATTGTTTTTCTTTTCTTTTTAGAAGTTAGCTTATTCAACAAGACCAGAGAAAGAATCTTGAACACATTTATAAAGTGGATGTAACTTGAATATATATATAGTAATGTATAATACTAAAAATATGTTTTCAACCATAAACTGAAATAAACCATGTTTCCAAGTATATAAATAGTAATGTATTACATTAAGAAAAATATGTCTCCAGCCATAAACTGAAATAAACCATGCTTCCAAGTATAGGGATTCCAATTTATAAATATTTTATTTATTAAACAAAGAAACAATTTATAAACATTTTATTTATTGAACAAAGAGATAAGACGTCGAAAATAGTTAAATTATTTTCTATATAAGACATATTCATTGGAATATAAGTAGAGACGTATTTTATAAGGTAAATGTTTAAACCCTCGAGCCAATGACTAGGTAGTCTTGGCATAAGAAAACAATAATGGAATAATAGCTTCCTTCCAAAGAAATCCTCGACCCGTCACCCGATATAAAAAATGGTAAGTACTAATGTATATACAATTTAATAGAGGGTAGGATGAGCTTAGGTAATATTTTCTATTGCAGAGGATTCAATAAATCGTGACAAATGTTTAGGGTTTTAATAATAGTGTAGCAAAATATTAAAAGTATGAGAGACTTTCCAAGAATTTTTTTATCATTAGCGGGTCTATCGTTTGAAGAGAAACCCTATGAAGCCATCGACATAGTTAATTGGATTCAAGGAGAAATAATGAAACTAATATAAGAATTATACAATGCTGAACAAAAATGAAGAATACTGGCCACAATTGAAAATGATTATATATATATATATATATATATATTCTGTTAAGGAACAAAATGAAAATGACTTCACATAACAGTCTATTCATAATATGAAATAAAAATGATTTTGGATCATGTATGTTGGTTATGTATCTTAGTAGAAGTTAATCAAGCAACTCGAATCTCAGAGAGGTATGTAGTAGCATCTAACCTCTTAAAACGACACATTATCTTCCTTTTCACCACTCAACCAAGGGTGCGGTTTTTAATCATAGTAATGTTGTTAAACCCTTGAGATAGTACTAGGTAAGCGGTACCGGGAAATACAGTCCATTTGGAATCATTTGTAATCCAAGGGTATGAACGAACCCTGCATAGATTATAACCAAGACTTGTTACTATTGTAAAATTTTGATATCAAAGTTAAAACTGAAAATAAATACCTAAACAATGACATGAAGCACTAGCTAAACAATGACATAAAGCACTAGCCAAACAATGACATAAACTTCACAATCATATATAAAATACTTTCACTTTTTCTTTGTTGGTGATCATCGAATGACTAAATTGAGTTAGAATGGTTTCCATGGCTTACTCCAATGTACCAATTTATATTTAGAAGGTTTGATGTAGATTAGATAGAGTAAGAACTTAGTTGGAACAAATTTCATTTTTCAATTTCTCGAAATGATATTGTTGCACTTTCATTCACATGAATGTCATATTTTTTCCTTACATTTTTCAATTGAGGAGTTATGTGACAAAATAAAATTCTAGTTTTATTAATTGGGTCAATTGGGTTTAGTTCGAATGGTTGGGAGGAATAATTATTATCCTCCCCACCTAGGTTAAATTCCTATGAGTGGCATGTTGAACTCATATGAGTAGATTGTTGCAATGGTTTTGATCCTTGTTGTTGACCATCCTTGTGTACTGAAGATTATAGGATTTACCCTGGGTACCATCTTTGAAATGATGAGGAGTTTTCCTCACACTTTATAAGATCGAAAAAAATCCTAGTGCAAATGTTTTAAATATGTCATCCTAAAATGTAGTGAAGCTCTATGATGCCTGAAAGAATAAGCTAGTTCTTCATGACCTCTATTACATGTAATCGACATGAACTCATATTATATCAACATAATAGTTAATTTTTTTTTCTCCGCTAATGCAAAGAAACGTTTTGCTAAATTAGCATGCGGATTATGTTGCACAAAGTGTGAAAAGCTTGCTTATTATGATTTAGTTGGATTGGCCAAATCTTGTTGTAAAAAATAATATTGTTGAAATAAACTATTACAAAATGATATGTAAAGATTATGATCACATGAATGTCATTAATGCATTATTTTTCTCAAATAACATCATTAACTAACCACTCACACAATCCCTCTTTGGATCAAAAAGTTTGTTTTAAAAATCTTAAGCACCCATACGAATTTGGTAGTAATGACTTCAAATGAAGCTTGGTAAAGTAATTAGTTTCTCTTAAATTATAAAAAAAATCATCTATGCAAGTAGTGGATGCACATTCTTCATTGTAATTTTGTTTAGAACTTTGTAGTCAATACACATGCATCAAGAAACATATGTCTTTGAAATGATAATACTAGAGCTACCAGAAGACATTGCATTTGTCATGATATATCCGTTGTCCAAGTTTTTTGAATCGATTTATTGATCTTGTTATTCTGTAGCAATGATCTATGATAGATTAGACCATTGAGAAATGGCACGCCTAAGGTGGGGTCAATGAAATGTTAAACCTAGATATGTAAAAGCATGGTAGTAATGCCCTTAAATATTATTCTAGAAATGAGTTTCTATGCTTTATTTCATTAGTTGTGTGAATGGAGAGATTTTTCTTTTTGACAAATTCCTATGCTTATATTACAATTTGATCATCAAAGGAATTGAGCCTCTAAGAATGGTTGATTATCTTCCAACACTTTTTAGTAGATATCCATTGAACATTTTTCTTTGGAATGTCCTAACGCACTTTGTAATGCTAGCCATTCATGATTAGGATGACACTCTTCAGACATAACTCATAAATACCATGACACTCCCACATGAATTATTTTTCTATAGGATATCATACAAATCCAATGGTGTTATATCACAAAGGACTCCATTCTATAACAATTAGATAGGAAATCAAAATTTGTAGTCCCTAGTGACTTAAATTTCCTTACCTTTACTTAATCATCCAATGATATAAGGTTGAGAGTAAGATATATTTTCTAAAGTAATGATCAGAATTAGATTATAACATTTGTCAATAAGTATCATAATTAGATAGGAAATCAAAATTTGTAGTCCCTAGTGACTTAAATTTCCTTACCTTTACTTAATCATCCAATGATATAAGGTTGAGAGTAAGATATATTTTCTAAAGTAATGATCAGAATTAGATTATAACATTTGTCAATAAGTATCATAATTGTGCATTATCTTTTGTACTAATCATTGGGTCTAAATCTATAAATATTGTGCTTAACCAAGTAATGATATGACCTCTAAAAAGTGTCTTTACTTTTAGGTTGTGTTTGCTCAAAAATCATGTGGTTACTCCACTTACCTAAACTAGTCATCGTCACTAAGATAAGATTATTTGGTAGGTAGTTGGCTCACTTCCCAAAGATATCCTTTATATTAATCTCCCTACCTCTTTCTTTCAATTAGAATTACCTATTTCCTTTTTAAATGGTCTTTCAAATTTGTTCTCGTGATTAATGTTATAAATTTAAATGTTCTCTACTTTTGATATGTTGTATTCTTATATTATAAGAATAAAAGTTGTTCCTATTTTTTATAATTTGAAAATTAAATAAATATAATACTTCAAATATTCAATCAATATAATTAATAAAAATTAATATTTAATTACTATTTCAAAGTTTTAGTTGATATAGTAACTTTGAAACAAAGCAAATAAACAAAAATATCCTCAAAACTCAATCCTATGTTTTGGTAGATTTACAATTACAAGGAATGAATTAAAAAATGACTAGGATTAAATAAATAACATTTTTTTAATTGAAGCATTCTTCAAAGCTCACAATAATATCTAGTTCAACATAGAAAGGAAACATGATAGGATTGCAACCTATAATCTACAATGCACAAAGACTAGATTAAATTTGTTGGTAAAACAAACTTACTTACATGTCCATAGACTAAAAAAATTCTTAAATAAATAATAATATATTGTTACAAATTTTTTTTTTTTAAATTTTAAATATTTATTTTCCAAAATATAAATTTAATCCTTTGTATTTAATAACTGTATTTTCCATCATCATTTTTCAACCAAATATGAAACGTATTAAACTGATGTAAACATTTATAAAATGTCTTTGACAACATTTTCCATTATTATTAATTTTTAGTAGAACATCAAATCTGCATATAGATCATGAAAATAAAATCAGACTCAGAATGATGAGTTTCAATGTCGAGAGAAAGAAGAAGTGGGTGGATCTGAGGCTAACATGAGGAGCTGACCATGAAATCGTGTAGTAAGGAAACTGTGAACCAGGTATGATCGGAGCAGCCGGCGGCAGCGGCGCAGGCACCATGGGGATACGTGGATTCTTGCACTTACATATGACTGAGGGTGGAGGAGGAGCGGAGGCGAGGGACCATGGGGATACGTGGATTCTTGCACTTACATATGACTGAGGGTGGAGGAGGAGCGGAGGCGTAGATAAATATTCCATTGTTCACGCTTGCATGTTTCGCCAACACCGTTAACAACATGAGAAACCTCTGCATGGCCATGATAGATAATGTCTGAACCTCTACATGGCCACGATCAAACATAGATAAACCTCTGCATGGCCATGATCAAACATAGATAAACCTCTGCATGGCCATGATCAAAAGGACATGGCCATGATCAAAAGGACTAGAGAGATAAATCAAAATATACATTTAATTAAATTCAAGGATGAATCTTATCTTCATCAGTCCAAGTATTACAATAAGAGCTCCACCTAAATGTACTATCCCTGAAAAGTGGGTATCACTTTGCAACGACACATACAAATCAATCAATCTTTAATAATAATAAGTATTTTGATTAACTATTATGAAGATTTTCTAATTCATATAATAAATTTATACTGTATATGTGCTTAAAGATATTTTTGCAAGTCTTTCTAAATTAAAAAAAAAAAAATTAGAATATTTAAAACAAAAACAAAAAAATCATAATGAAATAGATATTTGGAGATGTCTTAACTAAACCATTAAATATAATGTTTAGATCAAAATAATTTTTAAGGAGGTTACACGACATGGTACATAGGTTTTAAAATGTCAACCCTTAAGATAATATAACAAATAAAAAGAAACATTTAGATGAAGATAGTACTAAATATCTGATAAGAAACAAAAAAGTGATTCCTTAAGAAATATGAGAATGAAATTTATGTATGGTTTTATATGATTTTGGCTAGGTTGATATTTTTATGGATATTTTTTAATGTGATTATTTAGTGATTCATAATGATAGAAAGAATAAAATCATTCAAAGACATAAAAAATGAAATTGTTAATCACAATAACTAGTTGATTAAATCTAAGACATTGTATCTTCATCCACTAAAGTGTTATAATAACATATTCACATAAATAAGCTACTTCTAAAAGACATATGAAGTTACAAATTAATGCCCAAAGGAATGTAATTTTAACAATAATAAGCACTTTGATTAACTATTATGTGGATTTACTAGTTCACATGATAAACTTATCGTTGACATTCTTGAATATTTTTCTTGAATATCTCTAAATTCACAAAATGGAACAATTGGAAAAAATCACAAATGAGATAGATATTTTGAGTTCTCTTAATAACATAAAGAAACGTAATGTTTTAACATTAAAATTACTTTTGAGGAACATAGAAGACTTAGGTAAATGCATTTCCTTCATTAATAATATTTACCCAAAGATCATGAACCTTAGATAAGATTCACTATGTTTATCCTCTATAGTTAGAATATATTGACAAAAATGTATTAGAGATTTATAACGTGCTAAATATATGAAAATATAAATAAAAACATATGAAAGGAAAGTTATGCTTAAGCAGTTCCAAGTTGGTGATAAAGTCCTTAGAATATTAAACTACCTTCATGATAAATGGATAAAGTTATCCTTAGTTGGGTAGGCTTGGGGTTGTCCCGTAATTATTCCAATGAACCTACATAGTGTTGAAAATCATTCATCTTTGTTAAATGGTAAAGAGATCAAACATTAATGCCCCCTATCTAAAAAATTACTACTTTTAGAACATGCATTTGCCTTTCAAATTTCATGTCATATTCATTGAGATAGCTTTTTTATCTATTTATCAATTATGTTGTTGTGCTATGTTCCTAAAAGTTTTGATTATGCCACCATCTTCACCTTGAACATGACATTACAAGGGAGAACACAATTCCACATATAATGCAAGCATATTTGAATATACATTCTTGTAGAGCTTATGTACTTCTCAATCTTGCATAGATTCATTTTGCATGCTTATGCGTTGCATCAAGCTTCTCATAATTTTTAACCATTGTTCATTTCATACAAACTAAAATACAAATGTGTTTCAACATGTTTTATATCCAATACCTACCTCCCAACTATCTAGTCAAACCACCCAAACCTCAATCTTCACTTAGACATGGGCATTGCATGCCATTACTAGGACATGTTTCTTAGTGATAGTGAGACAATCCCTATATTTACACTCTTTCTACATCAAAAGTTATTGGTTTGGAATTCTTGGTGCTGTAATGGTGTTTGAAATATTTTTGAGGATGTAGATAAGATAAGTTTAGTAAGGTTTAACAAACTAAGTTAACAACATTGCTCACTACATAAGTTACAATACATAGTGGAATTGTGAAGGTCACTCCTACAAACACATAAAGCAATAGATTAGAAAGAAAAGAATTTCAAGGCTATGATCAAAGGAATGAGCTAGGGGGGTTGACCTACTTTGAAGTATCCACTAATGAATTTGTGATTCTCCTACCATCTAAGGTTGAAGAAAATAATCTTTGTATAGATGAATCACTCACAGAATTGGATCTTGCATAGGGAATCTCTCTTTTTCTAGAAGAGTTAACCTGCTCTCGAGCGCTAATGGAGGAGGGTTTTATATTGGTATAGTATAAACTACATTGAAATTCTAGTCGATCACTCTACATGGGTCTCATTGTCAAGAGTAGGATCATGT
Organism: Picea engelmannii; assembly: GCA_009831015.1. Classification (NCBI taxonomy): domain Eukaryota; kingdom Viridiplantae; phylum Streptophyta; class Pinopsida; order Pinales; family Pinaceae; genus Picea; species Picea engelmannii. The sequence goes on along the minus strand of ML793973.1, from coordinate 187,814 downwards.
CCCGAGATCTAATAGATTTGGGGGCTAAAAATGTGTTGTCCTTTGCTTGCCTCTTGGTTCCCTTGTCTACTAGGAGCACTAAGAAGAAAGATATAATCCTCTAAGTAGTGTCCAATGAAATGGGTGAGTAGAATACATGAGATGTAAGAATGAGAGATTCTACTAAGCACAATTCCAATCATGTCTAGTTTGGATACCCCAAAAAAGTAGTTCAAGGGAATTATAAGACTTTCTGAACATGTAACTAAACTAACCATGTATATCACAATAGTAGTGGAAGCTAAATATAAATTTATTATATATGTTTTACATCATGTCTATGGTGGATCCAACATAATCTATCCTCCCTCTGGATCTAGTGCTTAGCTTCCACCCAAATTTAATGGGAGCCAACTCTAAACTAGCCTAGGGGGGTCCTCAACCAAGGCATCCAATGTCTAAGTGTGTAAGGGGGTTGCAGTATGAAGTTATCCCTAGGCTTGAGGAAATGCTCTACATAAAGGTCATCTTCAATCTTGATCCCTTACCAGGGAGGATAGAAACAATCTCGATCTACTGACTATAATTGTCATCCTTAATAATATCATTCATTTCTTGTTTATTAGAAAGAAGGTGGCTAGGACAGTTTACATCCTTCATCTCTTGTTTGTTAGGCAAGAGATGGCTAGGAGGGTCTACATCTTCTTGATTCTCCGTTGAAATAGATATTATACTAGTATCAATAGAAATTGATATATAAACACTTCTCAACAAAATTGAATTGGACGGTTAGCTTGTTGGTCCCAGCGTTATGCTAACAACTAGTTTAAACTCTTATATTCATATGCTCTCTTCCTTCCTCTTTGTTAGATTATGAGCTTGATTTCTTATGCAGATTAATTCTTTTATTTTCTTCAATACTTTGATTCCAACTTAATACACTTCAACAATTTCAAATCATAATCGAATAGCTATAATTATGTAGATAAGTAAACATGCATATCAACAACACATATACCCTCGAGAAACCCTTTACAGGGAGAAAAACCCCAGCAAGCAATATTCCTTTATTGCATTAATAATGTAAGATCTCTTACAAATATCCACCATGAATGTACTTCTCTCAAAGAGCTTGCCAAGATGACTTTGAGTTGACAAAGACTTACAAGACCTTGCTGAAATACACCTTTGATATGTTGCCTCTTTATCACTGATGTTCTCCTCTATTACTTCACCCTCAACCTGCATATGAAAACTCTGTTTCAAAATTGTGTTGCAAAACTGTCTCGCAAAACTGTCTTGCAAAAACTGTGTTGAAGAGAGGATTCAACCTCTTCTTATATAGGCCAAGGAGGGGTAGAGGAGAGGCTCGAAATAGTAACATGAATGCATGCAATAGTCATAACTTAGGTTTATACTTTAGTTCGAACTTAGAACTAGACTTGAGATTGGTTACAACTCAGCATTACACTTTAGTTCAAACTTAGAACTAGACATGAGACTGGCATGCTTTAGTTGGAACTTAGAACTAGACTTAAGACTTTAGTTGCAACTCAACATTACACTTTAGTTCTAAAGTAGAACTAGACTCAAGACTTTAGTTGCAACTCAACATTACACTTTAGTTCTAATATAGAACTAGACTCAAGACTTTAGTTGCAACTCAACATTACTAAAATAGAACTAGACTCAAGACTTTATTTGCAACTCATAATTACACTTTAGTTCTAACATAGAACTAGACTCAATACTTTAGTTACAACTCTTGACACGGAAATTCGAAATTCTCTTCATGGTGGATAATGTTTACATGCCAACGCACTAGATCAATACAATTACATCATTTGCAATATTAGGAATATCGTTTGTTTCTAGCTCATAGGAATTTTACATTCAACCTAACTTTTGCTAGATACCTTGACTTTTGCTCATGGCTCAAAAGGTTTGACTAGGCTCACGGAGGTTGTATGTTCCCCCTCACTTTTGCACTAGTCTATCTATGCTCACAGAGGTTGTATGTTCCCCCTGACTTTTGCCCTAGATTGTCTATGCTCACAGAGGTTGTACGTTCCCCCTGACTTTTGCATTAGAATCACATAGCATCTCGTTCGTCCTGACTTTTGGTTTAACTCACAGAGGTTGTCCATTCCCCCTGGCTTTTGTCAATACCTCACAAGACTGGTTGATTCTCCAAATCTCCCTGGCTAGCCTCAGGGTGGCCCATATGGCCTCTCATTGGAGAATGACTGTCGATATTGCCAAATTTAACACTCTTAACTAAGCATCCATTGTTTCTATACAACCCCTAGATGAGAAATGATGAGAAATGTGAAGAGGGTCTACATCGTCTTGATTATCCAAGGGACAGATTTTATACAAGTAGTTATACAGCATCCATTGTTTCTATACAACCACTAGATGAGAAATGTGGAGAGGGTCTACATCGTCTTGATTCTCCAAGGGGCAGATTTTATACAACAAGTATTTATACAACAATTTGATTACATAAGCATTTTTCAACGTACATTGATTGGCCTATTAGCTCAGTTGGTTAGAGCGTCGTGCTAATAACGTGAAGCTCGCAGGTTTGAGACCTGCATAGGCCATCGGGTATTCGATACGGTTCGTCTGTTGTCTTTTGAACGATCCTGTTGACATCTCATTTCTCTTTGAATGGCACATATCGCGATCAGACGGTGATAATTGAATCTATGGCACTTATATTTCTTCTCTGTTCTGTTTGGATGCCACTTATATTTCTTTCCGTTTGATTGTGAAATGAAGGTTTAAAATAAAGAAATCCAAAATCACAAGCCTGGATCGTCAGATTTTTTGTAAAATAAATTAATACATAATCTTACATATTTCCATGAATTTGCCATGCTGGAATTTAGTTTACACGAAGAATTAATGGAATAGGTTTTGTTTTGTACTTGACGAGAATATAACACTGAATTCTTACTTTCAGACGGTGCCGTGGTGTAGTTGGTTATCACGTCAGTCTAACAAGGTCTCCAGTTCAAGTCTGGGCGGCGCCAAGATTCTTTTCGTTTCCCAGATCAACGCCAGACCATGGGAAAATTGAATCGCAGACTAATTTGCATTCCAGAGATTTTTCGTCTCTCTTATCTATTGCATTTACAGTCTTATGATTGTATTTAAACTCTATGGTTGGTATACAACATATAATTATAACAAAGGAATGTGAATTAAATTAATTCCATCTCAACTATGAATACAGTACAGTCTTATGATTGTATTTAAACTCCATGGTTGGTATACAACATATAATTATAACAAAGGAATGTGAATTAAATTAATTCCATCTCTAACTATGAATACAGTACAGTCTCGGGAGAGATTGTGGAAACTTTAGAGGTATTTATTTTTGCTTCCATCTCCACGCAGATACAGCTATGGAAACATTGCTCATATTGTCAAAGGGGTAAGGGGATGTATACCTTACAAAGTATGGCAATTTTTAAATCATGATAACGCTTTGGAAATGTATTAAAGCAAGATATACTCTTTGCAATGAAGTAATATAGTTTTAAAGAGATTCTTAAATTTAATAAAAAAGAGGGCAGATCCTATTATATCATATGCAAACAGAAACATTTGTCCTTAGGTAGACAGGGGCCTCTTCATCAGCACCTAAGGAAGCAGCAGCTCTGCGTGCAAAGCCTGCTCGAAAGCCTATTTCATATCCTCCAGTCGGAGATAAATACCCACCTCCAGTTGTTGACCCGAAAYCGGTAAATGATCCCGCTGGGGCAAAGACTACAGTTGAAACGGTTGTTGAKCTGGTATCATACCCATATCTAGTAGCATATCCGGCAGATCGAGATCCAGAGCTAGATGCGGGTTACCTAGTGCTATAGCCCGTTCCAAAGCTATAAGTTTMTTCGCCACCAGCATCACCCCGCTCAGATCGATATAAAGTAGCAGTTCGTTTAGCATATTTTCTAGTTCGATAGCCAATTGGGTCTTTGTCTCGCTTTAGTGTTGGTGAATCTATCTTTGCTCCTAGTGATCGATGCCCATGTGCACAAAGTCGGAACGCTAATAGCCATGTGCACTTGGAACTCCATAGGATGTGCATAAAGTTAGAACAAGGTTCCGTCAAATTAGCGGAAACTGGAATAGTTGGCAGCCTTGGATATCCATGTCCAAAAGAGGCGGTCCTCCATCTGCCGCGGCCTATAGTCTGTACATTAACCATGAAGACATAAATTGAAACGGTATTAAATAGTAAAGAGTCTGAGTTGATTGAACCCCTAACAAGAGCCTAAATATCTAACCATAACCATAACCAAAAGCAATTACTTGTTGGTCCCAAAGGTGGCCATGTCGAGGTCTTCATCGTGCGATCCATTCTGAGTTGGTGGGGCATAAGATTGCGCACAAGTCAACCATCTTTTCCCTGTTGGCGTGTTGGAGAAAGCCTCGTACAACATGTCTATGCATTGGATCATGAGTGTGCCACAATAGACCTGGTGTGCCATCTGAATTCTCAGGTCAAACACCAAGTCTAACTGTTCTGGGTGGAAGAAGGGCAGTGGGACACACTGATGTTCTGGCACAATTGAGATGGGAGGTGGTGCAAGGACCTCACCACCCTCCTTCGATGTGTCACCCTCCATATCCTCTGCAGCCTCACTCGTTGTCACTCCATCGTGTTTCTCCTTTGTCGCGCTCTGTCCCTATTCTCCTACCTGGTTCCCATGATCCTTATCTCAATCAGTGGTTCTGGAAGAATTGTAGCTAGTTGTGAGTGCAACATCCTAAGACACCATATGGAGGAGCTCCTCCAGGAACTCCTCCTCAACATAGCATATGTGGAAATCCTCCAATTGTGCCTCCATGGTGTTGGTTGCTTGGTGCGCCTCAATGACTGCCTTAGTGTCTTGCTCTGGGAACTTGCTTGGAGACTGCCAGTTTCCTGGCACTATGAAAAGAAGAGGCTCTAGAGGAATCTGTATGGGTTCCTTTGGGATGACCTCCTTCGCATACGCCATTGGAGGTGACCATGCCATCCCTTCCCTGCAAGTTGTCTGATATCTCTGAATGCGATCCATGGAGAGCGCTCTCTCTAGCCTTTGTTGTCGCTTCTGTCTCGCGGCTAGGGTGTACTAGGCAGGCTCGTGACGCATCTTTGCCCTCTCCCTTGGCATCGATATGGAAATTTGAATGGCTAAATTGCAGGGGGTGTTCCAGTGACCACACGAGAGCTTGAAATTGCTAGCCTGGTGCGAGCCAAAGGAGAAATGGAGGGAGTTGAGGCATGTATGGATGATAACAAGGAGGAGTGACGCGATGGGTTCCATTATCTCCCCCCCAACATTTATTGTCTTTGTCGCCGGTCTGTTCACACAAGGGAGCATTCCCATGGCGTGAGGATGGTGGTTAAGGATGGCTCCCATACTTAATGGCCAGGGGATGG
>ML793973.1:140787-180587 GCA_009831015.1 Picea engelmannii | reverse complement strand
ACTAAAGCTTTATCACATGAGATAAACATTACCCATTTTATAAGAAATATGTCCATGTGAACTTTCATTTCATCCACAAATATATAATCATTAAAAGTAGGCATATATAAATGGAATATAGCATCTTATTGAGTTGAAATTTACAACCCTCAAGATGATATTAACATACTCTCTTTTCTAGATATAACAAATCAATGAAAACCCATTAATCTTTTTCCCATAAAATTGAAAGGAAAAATATGTGAAACAAAACAATGGGTCTCCACCTCCATCTATTCTATGTACAATTTTTTTTTTCATCTCGTCCTCTAACACAATAGGCTATAACCCTCGTGAAAAAGTCAACAAAAAAATAATGTATGTACAAGAGAAATTTTATAACAATATTCTCTTGCTTGCTAGGTTTTATCCCCCAAGAGGGTTTCCCAGGATATATCATGTGTTCTGTGATTATTTATCTTTCGCTGATCCTATAACATGAAATTGTTAATGAATGTTAAAGAAGATAACTGTAACTTGTAAAATTCGAGCAGATAGGAAACAATGTTCACTTGTCTCTTCGACGGGGAAACCTCCAATAGAGTAGAGCTCTATTATAATTATTCTCAAAACAAAGACTTATCATGCCTTTTTCTCTTATTTAGACTAATTATATCTTCTAAAAAACCTTCTAGCGGAAGATTTTTCTAGAAGCGGAAGCTTCTATTAGGTCTTCTTACATTGACTTGTTCTTATTTATTAAATAGGCTGTATAGACTAATGTCAGCCTTTATTACATGGAAAATATATTATTCTACCTACATGAGGGGTTAGGGAGGTTAGGTCCCTRACAATTGTGAACCAAGGCATCATCAGTATCCCTACTTCATATTGAGGAGTTATTCACAATGAAAGAAACCTCATAGGTTTATCCTAGTGAAATTTATAATTTAATATATCATTGGAACCAGAAAGGTTAAAATTTAGTTGTGATATTTATAATGAAAATTGGAATTACTTACTAACAATTGTGTGTCTATGTTTGATTATGTTTTATGTTTACTTTGTTTTGTTGTTATTGTAACATTCATTCCTTTGTTTTCTCTTATATTTTATGTACTCTTTGAACTATTTCAATGTATGCATACTTTGTTTTACCCATGCTTATCCTTCATGACTACATCACATCCAATTGTCTCTACTTGTTATCTCTTAGTGTAATCCATCCAAACTTGTACTTAAAAACTTTTCTTGATTCCTTTTCATCTTTTTAGCTCCAAATTCTCATCAAACTAATGACCTTCTTCAATTTAACATGTAACCTCACCACGATCTAATCACTCAGGTAAATTCATTTCCTTCATTTACAATATTTATGCAAATATTATCAACCTTGGATGAGGTTCACTATGTTTATCCTCTATAGTTAGAATAGGTTGACAAAGATGTCTTACAGATTTATATCATGTTAAATCTACAAAAATATAAATGCAAACATATGAAAGGAAAGTTGTACTTAGGCAATTCCAAGTTGGTGATAAAGTCATTAGAATATTAAACTACCTTCATGATAAATGGATAAAGTTCTCTTTAGATAGTTAGGTTTGGGGTTGTCCCATAATTATTTCAAAGAACCTACATAATGTTTTCAATCATTCATCTTAGTTAAATGGTAAAGAGATCAAACATTAATTCTCCCTAGCTCAAAAGCTACTATTACCTTTGTCTTTCAAATTTCATGCCATATTCATTAAGGTAGGTTTCCCAATATTTTTATCTATTTATCAATTACGATGTTTTACTATGTTCTTACAAATTTTGATTATACCACCATCTTCACCTTGACCATGACATTTAATAAAGAAGAACACAATTCCAAATATATTGCATGCATATTTGAATACACATTCTTGTAGAGCTTATGTACTTCTCAAGATTCCATAGATTCATTTTGCATTCGTATGCATTGCATCAAACTTATCCTAAATTTTAATCATTGTTCATTTCATTTCGTGAACAAACCCTTCACTTTATAACCTTCTCACAAAAATACTTTGCAAGTATCTTTATATTTCTATGACTATAGTTACATACATTCAAGACTTAACTATTATCCCATAAAAATTCTTAACAAACCAACACACAATAAGACAAATAATTTATTAACCAACCATTTTGATATGAGCATACAATATAGAAGCGATACACAAGAGATTGGTAATTATATATTCTGCATATAGTAGAGGAGAAATTAGAGATTTTAGGTTTCCATTTGTTATAATCTTTTTTAGAATGATTGTGGTTGTTTGTTGTTTATAATTATATGTTTTTTTCACTGATTGTGGTTATTGTTTATTGTGTGGAATGTGTTGTTAATGTAGAGATGAAATTTGGTTGAGGTATAAAATTCAATCATTTTATAATGAAAACATGTTGTGAAAGTTGTTGATATTATGAAATCTAAAATTTAAACAAAATTCACAAGAAAATATTTTGTAAAAATCTAAAGTTATGCACAATAAATCTAAAGTTATGGAAAATATTAGGTCATTGTCAAAACTAGCATTTGTAAATCACTTTCCAAAAATAATTGTTTACCAAAGTAGGCTACTCTCATATTCATATGCTCTCTTCACTCGACGAAGCATCCATTGTTTCTATACAACCCCTAGATGAGAAGTGTCCAAAGGGTCTACATCGTCTTGATTCTCCAAGGGGCAGATTTTATACAAGTATTTATACAACAATTTGATTATATAAGCATTTTTCAACATATATTGATCGGCCTATTAGCTCAGTTGGTTAGAGCGTCGTGCTAATAACGCGAAGGTCGCAGGTTTGAGACCTGCATAGGCCATTGGCTATGGGTTTGTTCGTCTGTATGCTATTGACATCTCATTTTTCTTTGGATGGCACTTATCGCGACATCTCATTTCTCTTTGGATGGCACTTATCGCGATCAGACGGTGTCGAACAACTCATCTTCGTCAAACCCTAAAATCCGTAACTCAATCTCTTTGAACTCCATCCATTCCAGCCGGACTTCTTCTAACTTGGTCTCTTCGTCAAACCCTAAAATCCGTAATGAATCTCTTTGAACTCCATCCATTCCAGCTCGACTTCTTGTAACTTGGTCTGTGTTTGGCTCATGGAGTCCAAGTCACATAGCCCATATGTTTCCTGAAGAATTCATTTCAGCTTGCAGATAACAATTTGAATTATACACAATGATCTGATGGGATATTGAATCAAACCCACATTTCACCTGTACTATCAAACCCTTATTTTAAAGATTGTGCAATCACTCAAAACAAAGAACCTGTTCAGAATAAATGCACCATCTCAATGAACCCTTTGGTGGATGAACCCTTTTTCCTAGAAATATAGCTGCGATATCATATTATTGGAGTGAAATAATTTGAATCTTATAAAATAGTATACATAAACAATGGTAAATGCACCATCTCAATGAACCCTTTGGTGGATGAACCCTTTTCCTAGAAATATAGCTGCGGTATCATATTATTGGAGTGAAATAATTTGAATCTTATAAAATAGTATACATAAGCAATGGGAAACACGAATTATGCCTTTTTAAAATTTGCATGATAAATCTAATACTATATTAGAAAGAGTTTTTAATTATTTAAAATTATTAAATTAATATTTTCATAGTCTATTTTATAGACACTATTAAATTAAATCTATTACTAAATCTATTACAAAATCTATTAAATTAATTAAATTAAATCTATTACGATATTTCAGAGAGCCTTTAACTATTCAAAATTATCAAATTATAATTGCCGTAATCCATTTTTGAAATCTCATGCTTAGATATACACCATTGTAGCAATTTGATTACTATCATATTATTAGAGTGAAATAGTTTAAATGTTATAAAATAGTATATAAAATGCTTAATAAATCCAATAGTATTATATTATAATTATTACAGAGAGTTTTTAATTATCTAAAATCTAAATAATTATAATTTAATATTTTCCTGTATTTCATTTTTGGAACCTTTGTTTTTGGCAATGCGTATGTATAGAATCACAGTAATTTATTGGTATCATATTATTGGAGTGAAATAATTTGAATGTTATAAAATGGTACATATATAAAACCCAATAGGATACACAAATTATGCCTTTTTAAACTCTGTTTACTAAATTTAATACTATATTACAAAGAGTTTTCAACTATTTGAAATTATTAAATAATTATAATTTAATATTAAAATCTATAAATCTAATATTATATTACAAAAATCTTTTAACTATTTAAAATTATTAAATAATTATAATTTAATATTTAAATATTTTAGAATATAGTGAACTTCATTATCATTCACTTACTAGAAAGATTTTAAATTTCATTTTTCAATTAAATGAATATAAACCATATTGAATTAAATAGTAATAATGAATAATTTGTAGAATGCTGAAATCTGTTTAAAAAATTATATCCCTTATGTTGAATTGTTTTGGTTAATGTAAATTTCATTTTTCAATTAAATGAATACAAACCATATTGAATTAAATAGTAATAATGAATAATTTGCACAATGTTGAAATCTGTATAAAAATTATATCCCTTATGTTGAATTGTTTTGGTTAATGGGTGGAAAATATTTTTTTTTGTGTTAATGGGTGGCAATCATTTGAGTTAAAATTGTAGTTTGCCCATTTCTCTATCTAGTTTTCCTATTGTTTCCTATCTCGTTCATTCATTGCACTGTTCATTTTTCTAACATCAAAATGTTGATAGTGAAGTTATGTTGTGTATTTCACATCCATGTATGTATTGAGTTGAGGGGTTTCCAGTTTATGAAGTACTACTTTTCTTTATAGGATTTGTCTTTTAATTATGAATTTGGGTTGTGTTTTCAAGCAATCAAGGCAACTTAAATATAATGAAGTATTTTTTTTAGCTTCTTGAAAATTAGAGTATCCATTGGATATTAAATAGAAAGGTTGAAATTAATAGAAATCAACTAACTTTATGTCTTCAAAATTATCAAAGTAGTCACCATTGGAAGGGAAATTTCTAATATGTGGTTATTATCAAGAGGCTTAACCCAAATTTTTAGCCCCATATTCCATTGAACACTTGGTTTAACCCAAATTTTTAGCCCCATATTCATTGAACACTTTTTATTGACATATCCAATACTTACAACACTTTTGTTTATTCAATCCAAAACTTTGAGGTCTTATTTGGCCTCATATCAAGGCAAGAGACAATTTTTGTGAAATGTTTCGTTTGAAACTTAGGAAACACATGATATATTTACATGTGTTATACTAAGGGAGATTAATTCTATACTTGAGGTTAACATTAGTTCACATCATTAAATGTTTACAGTGATTTTATGTTTATTGCATATTTTTGGCATAAATGTTTGTTACGTGTCCAATAACAAATGATAAGTCCCATGCAGAATCGATGTCCAACAGTGGAGGTTGAGTTTGATACAGAATTTTCTCCGCATCTTTGACTGGTGTGTTTCTCCTTTATTACTTCTTATTGAACTTTCTCAAACCCGATATTACTATGCTCATTTTTAAATCAATGCATAGGAAAATAGTTGATTTGCACCCATCCTATAGTCACAAGGGACACAACAATGAGTGGGAATCGCTATGCCAGGGTTGAGGTTGCTTTGTCTCTACCTGCAAAATTTTATAGCTCGAATTAAAAGAACCTGAGAATATTGACATAGGCAATGTTCTAATTGATTTGCATCACCTCTTTGAAGAAGAAGATACCCACAAACTATTGAAGGAGCATCGAACAACAATAGACATGGACCAACCAAAGACACATATTGGTTGTCTTTGAATTATCAAGTACCTATAACTAATTTTAATATTTTTGGTTTGATTTCTAATTTTCATTAATTTAGAGCAAGTGGATGTAATGGTTATAGTAGTGATCCAAAATGGATCCAGGAAGGCCTAAAAATTAAAGTTCTTGGAATCATATGAAACCAACGCCATTGCGTCTGACTCATTGTGTTGTTTCCGACCATATAAAAAAATTTTCGCAAATGGACATCGTATGTGAAAGTTATTGCGTTCTGATCGATTTTCCAAACAGGCAAAAAGTCAAATTGGTCAAATTCAAAAGGATGTATTGTTGACGTCAGCAAGGAAACGTGATAGAACCAGGAGGTGACATGTGTCACTCAGTTTTGGCATTTCTAGGCTGAGTTGGACTAGTACAAAATTGTCATGTGGCAGTGTACAAATGTGACATGTGGCAGTCCGTACAAGACGTGGCTCAATGACATGATGAAACATGGTAGTGCGAATGACCTGTGGTTGTACAGATGTTGACATGGAAAGGTGATTGGTTTGTATGGAAGATGATGTGGCAGGGTGACTGGGGTTTTTGGATGTTGACATGGAAACTGACTAGACAAGTGACGTGGTTGCATGGTGGTGACATGGCACATGACTATGCATGTTGACTATACACTGACTGGGTGTTAATTATATGATGACTTGATGGTACGGGCCAATCCAGACGTCACACATGGCCCAATCACAGGATGCCACGTGGCACCCAGATTTGGCCAATGTGGGTCGGTTCAAAAATTTTCTTTTCCTCCGCAAGTTTTGAACTCATGACCTCTAGGTACACCAACGGACTAACAAACTTGGCCTAACCGAAAGGGTGTGTTTGTTTCTTGTTATTCCATGTGGCATAATATATATTTAAAGTGATATGAAGTGGAAGTTTGGGGGATAAGCCTGGTCGACGAGGGGGCTAGCTCGACCAACTAGGTCCTATGACCAAGAGAAAATGACCGATGGCACGGGGTTAGGACTGGCGCCTAGACACATGGCCACACACATAGGACTCAGAGTTGGATGAAAAGGGGCTCGACCAGAGGAATAGGTCGCCAACATTCAATGCTTGGCCATATTGTCTTTCCATGTGACCTGGAGCCTGAGACAGAGAGGGTCGCACACATTATTTTCCATTTGTGGGTTTTCAAACTATATTGTATGGTTTTTAGTGATTTTTAATGTTGATTTTGGTGATTTTTTCCCAAAATTGAGGATCTGGGGTCCTTTTTGAGGCTAGATCTTGGGAGGGAGTTGGGAGGAGAACCACAACTCCACATCTATAAGAATCAAAGGTTTTTTTGACAGAAAAACAAGTTCATAAGAGGAGAAATGTTGAATATTTTGAAAGCCAAATCCATTTTTATGCAGGGAAGCCATTGAGGAGGGAGACTTTGTGGGCCAATTTCGGGAGCTATGCTCAACCTTTTTCAGTGTCGTCAGTTGTGTTGGATTCTTGAGGTCGAKAAAAACACAACCATACCATTTTGTAATCATTTTGACACTTTTCTGATGTACGTTTGAAGCATTTAAGAGAGAATAATAAATCCTCACCCACTGAGACAAAGGCTCAGAGACGTAGGCAATCGTGACGAACTCCATTAACAACCTTTTTGTTATGGTTTGTTGTTCTTTGTGCTTACATTTTGATATGCATTTTTTTATTATGGATGCTATAATATCACATTAAGTTATTCTTCTTTCATTAATTCCTCATTGGTAAATGAACACATGCTCAAAACTTAGACAAGTCTTTAAAGACCAATTTCGGATCAAATGGTATCAGAGCAGGTTGATGGTTGGTTTTTGAGTTTGCATGATTACTAGGGAAAATCTAAGTCGTGGTGAAGGAGAATTGTAGAAGGGGATCCTGATATTGGATCGAGAAAGAGGACTTCTCAAAGTGAGGAGATGACACCATAAGAAGGCATGTCTCAGAATGAGATTGAGTTGCAAAAGACTTTATTCGCCATGTATGAGATGGTAAAGGTATTATATGAAGGAGAGGATCCTCCTAAACGTCCTCCTTCACCTCCTTCTTCTCCATCAACTTCTTCTTCTTCAAGTACAAGTTCAAAATCCACTGCAAGAAAACATTCCCATAAACATAAACATCATATGCCTTTACTTAAGATTGATGTGAAATTTGCATTGCCCATGTATGATGGTGATGTCAATGCTGAGAGACTTAATAATTGGGTCAGACAGATGGGAGTTTATTGAAGTGTGTGATGCGAGAGCATCACTAGGGAAGCACGAATGTAGAATAACTAGGCAAACTAGAGCACATCTTGAAGAAGTTTGAATTTTGAAGAATGTGTATCACACAAATATTTTAAAAATATATTGTAATTAAAGAACATCTTAAATGTTGTAGAGCTGGATGGTTCATGAAGACATCAGAGAATGTATTTTCTTTTAAACTAGTCAAGTGCAGTACATATTCGATGTGTTCGATATGATATGTCTATCACAAATATTTGTTGTAATAAATTCTAAGTAGTTAATAGCTTTTAATTCGACGGGATAGCTTTAGAGTCATTGGAGGTATGAACTGGAGGAGCCCTCTTGTATAAAGTTTTGTATTGTTTCCCAGTAGAGGTTGTTGGCACTCTAGTTATCGAGAGTTATCGCCATTGTAGAAGAGTGTTGAGAGATACCGAGAAGCAGTGTATGAAGATATGTATATTTCAATTGAATGAGTATGACAGAGGAGGATTGTCCCAAATGTATGTTGTTGATGCATCTATCTAAATGAATGAATGGTAGAGTTTCAATTTATTTTCAATTCTCTATTATTTCTTGTTCTTGTGTTTATGAATGCACTTACATGGCTAGATGTATGAATATGTGAGATTTTAAATAAGTTTCAATTGTTTCTCTTCTAAGATCAATTGCAAGTGTGCATAGTGTCCGCAATGAGTGYGTTGACAGAGTCTATATCAACTCTTAGATCATAAGAGATAATGTGAATTTTATAGGTACAAGGAGTGTATAGTGTCTGCAATGTGTGCATGACAGGGTCTATTTTGACTCAGAAAATTCTAGAGAGGTATTTTCTAGGAGAGTTTATCGGCAAGGAGTATGTGACTGAGTATTCTGACTCAGAAGCTCAAGAGGAGTGGTTGAATTTGTCCATGGAGGGTTGGAATTATAGAAGGGAACATGTTGCAAGGTGCGCACTATCTAAATTTCGACTAAGTGTCGAAAGGAGTATTCTAAGTAGACAATAGTTCAAGAACGAACAAGCTTAGGAGGGAGAATGATGAGAAATTGTCTAAGGAATAATTCCTTTTAGATTTCTCCAATTTAGCAAAGAGAGATTCATCCAGGAGGGATTGGAATCATTCCAGATCATCAGATCTCAGAGGAGTTGCACGAAGGATAGTCGTGAGGTATTTCGTGGGTCGTAGTTCGAGACACTTGAAAAATAGAAAGGTGAGATCACCGAAGTCATGAACTCACGAGGTGAATCTTAACTGTTGGCTCTGAAGAGGCATGTGACAACGGATTAAGGAATCCAAAAGTTAGGGGTTCAGAGGAAGTAAGGTTGGAACAAGTGAAGTTTCGCAAAGTCGCGAAGCCCGAAGCATAGCTAGACCGTCAGATCCAGGGAGACACATGGAAGACACCTGTGATTTCAGAGGAAGTTGTTTCGGAAAGAAACATAGGATGATATTGTAGTATTTTCAGAGCCTGAAGTGGTGATGGGTTGGACGATGGCATAGCTCGTGGTCACATAGCGGAGAAAGAGACTAGAACAATACTAGTACTCACGAATCGATGTCACCAAGAATCAGAGAGTAGAGTTGTAAGTGGCATGAACTTACACGTGACATCAAGGGGACTTGTGTGAGTGTGTAAATCACTCAAGGTTTGTTGAAGGCCCGAAGAACCAATTTGGTTTGGAGAGTTGAAGATCCAAGGCCGGGAGGTCACATAATCCCTAGGAGAGAAGTGGGTTGTGTGTGTACACTAGAGTGGTATCAGAGTGGATATAGAATTACTTATGTAGGTAAAGGAGACATAGAAGTAGGCTGGTATCATTGAGTGGTATCGTATACGTTAGAACAATGATACCCAGGAGACATGCAGAGCCGCCTGTAGAAAATAGAGCTATGGAAAGAGAGATGAGAGAACTCAGAGCAAGGTTTGATGCGATGGAAACAAAAAAAAGGAGAAAACATGATACTGGAGACATCAGCGATGTAGAAAAGGAGGAAGGGGAATTCGAAGAAGCTGTAGCGAAGGATGTTCCAAAGGAGAACTTGCTAAAAGTGGTTGTTAAGTTGGGAGCTAGAGAAAAGATAGACATCATGATGTATGAAGGAAATTTAGACGTCGAAGAATTTCTTGATTGGATACGAGCAATGGACAAGTATTTCAACTATGAAGATGTTGATGAATAGAAAAACGTGAAACATGTTGTCACTAGGTTGAAAGGACATGAAAAACTGTGGTGGGATGAACTTTTGGTTGACAGGAGAAGAAAAGGAAAACAAAATATTAAAATTTGGGATCGAATGGTAGCCAAGCTAAAGGAGAAATTCATACCTAAGGACTATCATATAAATCCGTTCAGGGGGTTGTATAACATGAGACAAAAAGGGATGACTGTGAAGGAGTACACATAGGAGTTTTATAGACTGAACATCAGGGTTGGAAAAAAGGAGAGAGACAAGGAAAAAGATTCAAGGTATATCAATGGCCTAAGATATGAAATCCAGGATGAAATCAACATGATAACAACAAGGACAGTAGAGGATGCATACCAGATTGCACCCAAAGCAGAGGATAAGTTGGCCAGAAAGAAGAGTCAATAAAACAAAGGTAGAATCTTAAACAGAGGCAAAGGAGTTTCCCATGACAAGACACATAAGCCCAAAGGTGAGGCGAAGAAACCACATAGTCACTCTAAGGGAGGAGGAAGTTGTCGAGGAAGGCAGAGTGGTGGTAGAAAATATTTTCCTAAAGGAAGAGGAAGAGGTAGAGGAGGTGAGATAAAGTGTTATGCTCATGGAAAGATAGGACACATTTCTTGGGAATGTCTCAAGAGGAAGAAAGAAGGAGGTGAAGCTCAAATTTTAGAGGTGCAGAAGATGGGAGATATTTGATGATGAAGAAAGTTCTCTTAAAGACAGAGCCAAAAGTTGAACAACCGGTGCAGAGGAAAATTTTGTTCATGACAACTTGCAAGACTAAAGACAGAGTATGCAAGGTGATAATTGACAGTGGGAGCACTGATAATTTAGTATCCACATAAAATGTCCTATAAAGTCTCATGGTTGTAGAAAGGTCATCAGGTAATAGGGTGGAATCATGAAGGTGGGTTACACTTTCGTGGCAATCGGGTCTCCAAAATTCCAAAAATCATTTTTTCGACCGAACTAATTTTTTTTCGGCCGAACCTTTGAACGTCAAATCTAATGGCACCCTGACGATGCCCTCGATTTCCATGTACAATTTTAGCCGAATGGATATTTTTTCATCCGATAACGTCTTTTCGGCCGAAAGATATTCTGACAAAAATAATGTTTCGGCCGAAAATTTCTTTCGACCAAAACATTATTTCGGTTGAAACATCTTTCGGCTAAACAAATGTTTATATATTACCCTCACATCACCCCTGTCATAGTTTTTGTGAGTTCATAGATTGTGTGGAGAGCATTTGGTGTTGTTGGTGTTTGTTTTTGCTGTTGGCGTTTGTTGCAGGCGTCTGCTACGGGTGGTGGACGTTGGAGCAGTGGTGTAGTTGTGGACGTTGGAGTAGTGGGCATCTTTCAGGTATGTTTATATTAGAGTTATAATTTATAAGAGAATTATAATTTAGAATATAATTAGATTTTAGATTATAATTTAAATTAGATTAGAATTTAGATTTTTAAATTAGGATTTAAATTTGTTTTTAAGATTGTTGACAGGGCCATATTCAGCCCTGTCCATGTACACGTACATGCCCGAATTTGGGCCTATACTTGTACATGGACAAGGATGAATATGACTCTGTCCATAATGTCTAAATGTGTATAAATTTTAAATTTTAGAACAAAGCCAAATTTACATTATAATTTAGATTAGAATTAGAATTAAGTTTTTTAAATTATGATTTAAATTTTTTATATAGATTGCTTTCGGCCCTGTCAATTTATAATATACCTTTAACGCACTTTAGGTACCCTATGTCTATGTATTTTCAACTGCGTAATGTGCTTGTATATATTTTCTGCATAAATAGAAGACATTCAAAAATTTGCCATGCATTGAATGTATCTAGAGCCATTCTCAATCACTGCATTGAGATTCCCTAGCCCCGACCTATCTTTACTGTGCATTCATTTTTGTTATCCTCTTCTACTAGTTCTCGGTTACACTTCCCTAGGAAATTGTCTTTTAAAGGATCATACCTTATAATAACTCCATTCAGTCTGACCAGGATGAGGGTAGTAAGAAAGAGGAATATCACTGCAAAAATCAAGCTTCACAGTAGACAAATACAGTGTTCCTATAACAGGCCCTTTAGAAGTTGACAAATAGCATTGATATGCCTTATGAAGTTTTTCCCCTGGGATAGTCTCAAAAGTCCGTCAAAAAACATTTTCATATCCACCTTTAGTAATAAGCTTCGTTCCTTGTGCAATCCTCCCCATTGTTGTGTCTGTAAAACTTGACCCAATTTTTACTATGAAGAAAGAAACCAAAACAAATTTTAATCTCGTCAAATAAAACCTCGATCTGCTGTAAAAACAAAGCAAGAAATAAAATAATTGTTAAGCAAAGAACAAAGCAGAAATTGCATAATTTGACAAATAAAACTAAATCGGCCTGTACCTGTACATGGATAGGGCCGAGTATGGCTATGTCCCTTATGTTGAAACAAGTTTAAATTTAAAATTTTTAAACCTGTTTAAAATATATTAAACAGCGTCGAATTTTCAATTTTTAACAAGGCCGAATTTTCAATTTTTAAATAGGGCCAAATTTTCAATTTTTAAACAGGGCTGAATTTCAAATATATTTAAATGTTTAATTTTTAGAAAATTTAAACTTTTAGTTAAAAATTTAAGTTTAGAATGTTGACAGGGCCTTATTGGACCCTATCCATGTATAGGGACAGGCCCAAATTCGGAGTTGTCCCTGTCCATGGACAAGGATGAATATGGCCTTGTCCATGTATAGGGATAGGCCCAAATTCAGTCATGTCAATGTACATGGACAGGGCCATATTTGACCATGTCCATGTAGTACCTCAAGCAGCAAGATAAGTAGATCTACAACCAGTAACAAAGGCCCAGTCCCATATGAAATCCATACAACCGCTAAGTAAATAGACAAAGTTGTAGAAAATAGACAAAACATAGACTAGCTATTCTAACTATAAATAGTGAGACCAGGGATAAGCATAACTACTAGAGGGCCACCACTACCTTGAATAGTGCCGAAACTGAACAAAAATAGAATCTGAAAACAACTGTAAAGAAACATCACCGTAAAGGACCTAGTACATATCACAATATTTCACAGACCTAACAAAAATCTTGAAATATAAAAATATGTCTATAGTAATTGCTGCAATAGGAGCAAAATTTGTAAAACGTTGACAAAATACATTTGGATTTATAAAGTAGTGATTATGTAATACCATTGTTATGTTTTCCTTAATTGTGTATTTTTAACTATTAAGTTGTTATTATTGGACTACATCTATTTTTTATGATACATTTTCAAAATCAGTCTTACTTGTCTTCTGTACTAATATTTAGTTATTGGTTGTCAAGTATAAAATGTTTTGATGTGATTTTTCTTTTTAATTAGTTTTAGGAAGTTCTTGGATGAGAATAAAATCAACTCCCAATTTAGCGTGTGTTTATGTATTTAACTTTAAAGAAGGCCTTCATTACAATTGCATTGATATAGAGAACAATAAATATAGTTTTGTTGTGACAACATTGTTCTCTTATTTTTTGATACAAACAACTTCTACAATACGGTTTTTATTTTTTAAACTTACATCTAAAATTGGATTTGCATGCATAGAGTTATACAATGGTTGTTGCATTCATGGAACCATTTTTTGTTTTATGTTAATGTACATATTGATGAAATCCATGGTGATTAAATTTGAGTTTATTTAAGATGTATTTTGGGATGTATTTTAAGAAATTCATGAAGCAAATGAAACTCAACTAATGAGATTATGAATAAACTATAATATCTTTTCTTTAAAGGAAAAAATTTAAGGGTTCATGTAAGCTAATGCTTTCCTCTCATCACATGTCAATTGTAATAGAAATCTATAAAAAAAGACAATTTCATTACTAGGAAGAATTATTGGGTACATGCACAACATATTAGAATATGGTGTAAAATGTTGAAACTTAGAAAATTCCAAAATATATAACCTTAATTCATGAGAAAATTATATAAATAAAAAAAATCACTAATAATGGTATGCTACTTTTCCTCTGAAAATATAATGTGTATGTTCTCATTAAGATGTCATTTTAATATCTAAATGATAGAATTTCTTAAAACAAATTACTTTTCACATTGGTTTCTTCTTCAAGGATCTCAGGGCCAAGGAATGAAACCACCAAGTTGTTTACTATAAGGTTTGGTGGTTTCAAGTCCTAATATTTTCATAAATTTTATTGGCATGACATTTTTTAATGCCCTAGAATCCAACATACAATTATGCAAAAAAAATTCATAACTTTTGGTTTTTAAGGTAACTACTTTTTCTTCATAACTTGAGTTGGTTGGGTTCCTTTAGGAGTTCCATGTGGTCACTTACTTGGATTTATTTGATTTTGATTAATGGGATTTGGATTGGTTAGACTTTAAATTAGGTTACTTTGAGTTGGATTAATTTTGGCTTATTTTTGAATTTGTTTACCCCTACATTCATAAATAACTGTAACGCTCTCCTCGTTACAACAATAACTCCTTTAACTGGTGCAATTTTTTTTTTTTTTTGGTTTAAGGTGTGTGCACGCATGTAAAAAGGGAACAGACACACTTGACTCTACGTCACCACCCGACGACTAACCAGACGCAACCACGATGTTCACAACAAGAAGGCAAGGGCACACAATAAGTAGCTGCAAGCAATGAATGACCGAGACATAAGGAGGACTCCATAATAGTAGATTTTACTATTTCTGCACAGGAAAGCAGGGCGTTTAATCTTAGTTCTCTGCTCCAGAGAGACAGAAGGTTAGATAGGCTCCTGGCCGACTGCTCAGGCAGAAACTAGTAATCTCCATCAGGTGTTTCGCAAGAGTGGAAACCCTGCCTTTAAAGGGCCCGAGACTCTTGATATGACACTGGATTCCTTACACAAAAATAATCACACACACAGACTTAAATACTAAGGCTACATGGAGGGTTCTACCTCCCGCCCGACACAACTGACCCCATACTCAAATGACTCAACCAAGTATAGCAATAATAAAGAACATCCACCGATTCTACAGAAAGCGCACGTACGAAGGACTCGGACAACGACTAACCAATATTAAGACAAGGTATTTTCCACGACTCACTTGGCGTTAATCACCACCAATTACTCCATGAATTCCATTCCTTGACGAGTCATCCAACCCATCCTCAGAAAAATGTAACTTGAAGAAATTGAAAACCCCATTTACACAATCGTAATAATCCATGACACTCAGTTCAAGACCTCACAATTCATGTGTCGTCAGTAACAACAAAATTTCAATAGTATTACAATAAAATGACACTGCCATTATATCTCATATTACAATAACTTGCAATTAAAATAATAATCAATTTACCAACCATGTTATCAACACCAACCTTATATCTTTATTTTAAATTGCAATAAAGTGTTGCCTTCACATATTACACACCAAATATTTTAATGAAGTTACTCCATACATAGTACAATAGMAATAGATTACAAAAGGGTAACGGTGCCATTACATTAAAACTACCATATCTTTACACAAATGACAATACCATTGCATATTTTTAATCAATTAATCCTAGCATTAATCCTTCAGATTAAGACTACCCTATCTTAACTGCAATAGACAATACCATTGTATATTTTAATCAACTAATCCTAGCATTAATCCATCATATTAAAACTACCATTCTTTACACAATTGACAATACCATAGAAATTGGTTAAATCACAAACTAATCCTTCAACCAATAGAAATTAACAAATTATCATTGATGCAACTATACTATTTTCATCCGCTCATGAATTTAATACTAATCAACACCTCTAGGTTTATATAGTTTCTGTTATTGGTATAGGTATAAATCATTCACACTAATCAATACTCTCAATGAAATATATTTATTTATTAGCAGTACAACCCTAGCTGTCATGTTACGCAATATTCTATCAATCTTTTCTAGCGCGAACCAACTGTCTTAAATATAAAAAAACATAATTAAAAGCAGCGCTACCATTCTAACCAAAAATAAATAATCTCAGTACAGTAAAAATTTATCAATAGCAAAAGGCAAAAACTATCGGGCTCATTTACCCAGCTAAAAGGAATCCCCTCCAGCTCTATCTACAGTCATAAAATATATTTAGGGATAAACTTTTCTGGCGCGGTGTAGCAACTGGTATAAGAAGGTAAAAAGGAAAAACCCTATCCTAGCGCTGGCTACAATCCCTTAGCCAGCGCTGTCAATCTGCATCTATTTTTAGAACCCCAACATTTAAAATGTATCCAGCTGTGATATCGTTGGACTAACCCAACTTCTGATAGCATCTTGCTAGCTACCAATGAAAATAAGGAAGGGCGGAGATCAAGCGTGGTAAGAACATGCACTCTGGGCAACCGTGGGATCTACGGTGAAAATTCGGAAAGGAATCAGTCTGACGTAAGATGCATCATGAGAAGGTATAACTAAATTCCAACCACCGGTGAAACGCACAGGCTTCCCACCCCAAAAGCAGAGCTGTCTAACCACCCAGACGCAGGCTGAACGCTGGCATCTATGGCATTTATTTACCGTGATAACCAGTACACCATTCAGAAGTACAGGGCAAAGAAAAACTTATTTATTTATATATATGTATTTTTTTTTTTAAACACAAAACAAAAATAAAAACCTCAAAATGAATTTAAAGGAAAATACAGACTATAAAGCTATGGAGAAATAAGGAGAATCTTCCCCTATGCAGGCGATTCATAGCCTTGGTGGAGTGAAGCTTTACGCTCAAGCCAACTCAGAGGGAAATCATGAGTTAAATTGGGGTTATGGTGGGCATGCAGGGTTGGCACAGGTGTATACATATACCACAAGGGCGCGGAAGGAGGAATTACCCAACAGAAATGTATAGATAGCTTGCTACCCGACAGTAAGGAGGACGCAAATTTAAGTGCCCACAGTCATAATGGAAAAACTAATGAAATGTGGAGGTTGAAGAAAGCAATACACATAATCAACTAAAACAATAGAAATGTAGAGTGTTTCGAACAACAAGACGCAGGGATATACATTAGCGAGGCAGAGGGGTTCTAATAGCCAAAAATTGAGTTCTCGGGACAAATACCAACGAAAAGGCCCACCAGGAATGAAATCGCCCAGTAGAGTCAAATGCCTCACAGTCCATCAGGAAAACGCCAACACAGATTAATTCGCCCAAAAGGCCCGTGGTCCAATGAAAATTTCCAGAACAATAAATAATAAAAATTACACAGTCTCGATTAACAAACAATAATTGATTTACACAGTCTAGAACGTTGAATAAAGAAGGGGTTTACACAGTCCAGATTAACAACAGTAGGCCAATCAATCCATTACACCAATATACCGATCTTAGCATAAGCAGTACTACCTTCTAATCTACTAAAGTACAATCATACCATTGCCTCAACGCCGTCCCCGAGTGTTTTCCGCGCGCTCCATCCCGCTCCTACTTGTCGACCGTCAAGACTACACTGGTACCTCCCAGCCAATAGCTAGGGGTACTCTGCTTCCCCTTTACCCCCCCGAGCCGCAAAGGGGCCACAAACAATCCATATGATATTCCTAGCTTCCCAGCTCACCTCGCAAGGCTGAGCTACCACTCCAATACAAGCCGAGAAAATCCCAACTCCTCACAAGAAATCAGTCAAGTCCCAATCCGGCAGCGTAATGTTACGCTAATAACCCATCCCCCATCTTCCTCATCTACCTTTCTTTTATAGACTATTCAGACCCACCCTTCCCTAATAACATTTAATTTAAGTTTTAATGAAACCCTCTAAAAATTCTCTGTCTTACAAGTGTCACTCATCCCCCACGTTTCTCCAAAATTATTTTCTTTAAATTTATTAAAAGGCTCATTTCCCTATTTTTATTATTCCCTTTCTTTCCCCCACCTTTTTTTCTTAAAACCAGAAAGGTAAATGCGCTAATTAATCTTTTCATTTTATTTTTAAATTCATAACTTTTTTTTGTTTGTTTGTTAATTTGTGCGGAACGTGTTGGCAACGCGATTAACCTGTGGCTTGAGAACCCGCGACTCAGGGGCATCTAAGCTGTCAAAATCACCCGGGGATCGCACCCGGCCTGAGCCACACCAACCCTTAACATGGTTGGATTTTTTTCCCCACAGGTTTCGAACCGATGACTTTAACATCACGGAGTGGCTTAACAACACACTCCATCACCGACTGTCCTACACCTTGGGGACTTTTTAAATTCATAACTTGTTATACTCCCGCACGTTAAATAATTATATTACTTATTAATTGTCTATGTTTCCTTTATTACTTTGGTTCCCTATTTTTATTAATCCCTTCTTTTTATTTTTTTATTTTTTTAAAACCAAAAAGGTAAATGCGCTAATTAATCTTTTCATTTATTATTTATTTAATATCTTTTGTTCTTTCACAAGTTAGGAATTAATTTCTTCTTTGTAAAATTTTAAAACTATTAGATTTAATTTAAATCTTACCCTCGTCATCACCCCAAGAATTTTATGAAGACCCAACTATTACTTAGGTGGTTTTTTTTTTAATTTGTTATTTTTATTCCAGGGTCTGTTCTTAAGGTTAGACTAAAATTTTACCCTAAAAGTTTTAGACTTAGTACTTAGATTCTGACCTAGGTGACACTGGGTTAGGGAAGTTGTTTAAGGATTTCTTAAGGAGTTACTGTCTTAGGGCTATTTAGGTTTGTTTCCTTCATCCACATCAATGCGACGTGCCCTTTAGGACGCACCACGTGCTCCAAGGGTGCCACTCGCATTGTTCATTTACTTTGTGCGACGTGCCCTTCAGGATGCACCACGTGCTCCAAGGGTGCCACTCGCTTCTTGTGTTTCCTTTGTGCAACGTGCCCTTCAGGATGCACCACGTTCTCCAAGGGTACCACTCACCAACTTGACTGATTGGTAGACATATCTAACCCCTGGAGTCAACACTCCGCCAAGTGAAATTTTGGGAGACTAAGGGCTCTAAGGAATAAGGACCTCACCTTATTACGCACCCCTTAGAATCATACTGAGCGACTGGCGCAGTCTGCCCTCACGACATCGTGGATCCTCTCGAACTAGGTAATCGTTAACCTACAGTTCGAGCCACGGCGGGAGTGCTAGTAGGCGGTGGCAGCGCTGCTGTCCACCCGTCTCCCTCAACCTATCTGGAAATCATGTGTGGCCCCTTTACTCCATATGTGAGTCTGGTTGGCAAGCTATCATCAGCCTACATCATCAACAATCGTGTCAGAACATGTCAACATCATATCATCAAATCAATGAAATATCATAGAAAATAAATCAACCCAAATAGCACACTCCCCGACTCAATCTGGAGTCCAAGGTATTCCACCGATGCCTCTGCATCCTCAAGGTATGAAACACTGCACTCTCAATGAAACTGAGTCAACAACACCTGTCTACATCAAAGTAGTAAACACATCATGTCATCTATCAAAACACATCATAATCAAGGATAAATGGTTTAACATCATAAAAGTCCAGATCACTTGCGAGTAAGTGTCCTCAAAGAATAAGTTTTCTCAGTGCACCAGAGCAGGATGTTACATACACCGCCTCTTGGTCTAAACTTCGTCCCAAAGTTTCTCAGTGTAAATGCCAAAATAGAAGTACCACAGTATCATAAGTACCATAGTATCATAAGTCTATCTATCAAACAAAAATGGAAATTGCTGACGCATATCATATGTGTCCTCCCATGTCGCTGAGTGCAGACTATAACTGTCCCACTAGAGCTTGACCTGATCTACCGTTCGACATCGTAACTGTCGAACACGATGATCTAAGATGCGGACTGGCTCAGCCGTGAACGCTCCCTCGTCTGATACCTGCAAGGAACTCATGTCAATCACGTGTGTAGGATCACTAATATAATGTCTTAGAACAGATACATGAAAAACATCGTGCATACGCCTCAAAGAATCAGGCAAGGCTAGTCGATAAGCCACGGGCCCCTTTCTCTCCACAATATCGAAAGTTCCCACGAACCTAGGAGAGATTTTAGCTCCCCTTCCAAACTTGATCGAACTCTTATGCGGTTTAACTCGCAAGAAGACTCGATCGCCGACCTCGTAACTACGGTCGACTCGGTGCACATCGGCATAATTATTCTGTCGATCCTGCGCTTCTTTAATCCCTTGTCTTATGGTTTGCATTTTCTCTTCCATTTTTTGGATCGCTTCTGGTCCCACCAGGACCCTATCCTCAAGATGATCCCAACTCAAGGGCGTCTGACACGGTCGCCCATAAAGGAACTCAAAAGGCACCATCTTAATGGTGCTCTGATAACTGTTGTTGTAAGAGAACTCTAATAGCGGCAAGAATTCCTCCCAACGCTTTTTTTGGTCCATCACGTACATGCACAACATGTCTTCCAAGGTTTGGTTCATTCGTTTGGTCTGCCCGTCAGTCTCTGGGTGGTAAGAAGTACTAAAATTAAGTTGGGTTCCCAAGGCCTCTTGGAAGCTCGTCCAAAATCGTCCAGTAAACATCAATCCTCGATCGGATATAATCTTCTTAGGCATGCCATGCAGCCTCACAATCTCACTGATGAAAACTCTCTCAATGTCAGGTGCTTGATATGTCGTACGCACAAGAATAAAGTGAGCACTCTTCGTCAGAGTGTCTACTACTACAAAAATCGTGTCGTGTCGTGTCTCCTTGCCGTCAGTGGAAATCCAACAATAAAATCCATCGAAATAACTTCCCATTTCGATTCTGGAATGGCATGTGGTTGAAGTAAACCTTTCGGGTGTCTATGCTTAGCCTTTACTTGCTGGCACTCTAGACATCTAGCCACAAGGTTGACTATGTGAGCCTTCGTTCCCTTCCAAAAGAAAAAGGGTTTAAGTTCTACCCTCATCTTCGTGATTCCTGAGTGAGCCTTGTAAACTTCTCTATGAGCCTCGCTCAGGATCAACATCCTCAACTCGTCATTTGGAAGTACGTAAATCCGACCTCTAAACCTCAATAACCCATCGCTATCAAAATAAAATCCCTCATATCGGGGTACCATCATTGTTTTTTGTCTGATAAAATCCTCGACTTCTTTGTACCAGTCATCATCACGCTGTAAAGTGAGAATCTTCTCACGTAGATTCGTCTGAAGAGGAAACGCCGAAAAGATGCGTGGTCTCCGACTCAAAGCATCAGCCACTCGGTTCACTGTTCCCTTTATGTAAGTAATCTCGAAGTCGTACTCGCTAAGCAATTCCGACCAACGCCGTTGTCGCGCGTTCAAGTTGGTTTGCGTAAAAATGTGTTGTGGTCCACAATGATCAGTATTTAGTTCAAATTTTCGTCCAACAAGGTAGTGTCTCCAAACCTTCAAGGCATATATGATGGCTAATAACTCCAAATTATGCGTCGCGTAGTTCTCCTTATTCCTTCTCAGCTTCCTCAAAATGTAAGCAATCACTCATCTGTCTTGCATCAAGGCTCCACCTAAACCTTCCTTGGATGCGTCAATGCATACCAAGAAGTCCGCATCCATGTCAGGGACCTTTAGTATCGACGCTGTCGTATAAAACTCTTTAAGCCTCTGAAATGCTTCCGCACATTTCTCGGTCCAAACAAACTTCTTATTTTTCTTCTACAATTCTGTGATCGGATTTGCTATCTTTGAAAATCCCTCGACAAACCATCGATAGTATCCTGCTAAACCCATAAAACTACACACTTCTGTGACATTTATCGGTGCAGGCCAATCCATAATAGCCTCAACCTTGGCTGGATCCACGGTGATACCTTCGTCGGAGATGACATGCCCTAAGTAGTGAATCCTCGATTGATAAAAAAGAGCATTTGGACAACTTCCCATATAATTTGTGCTCTCGTAGAAATTATAGTACCAAGCGCAAGTGCTCGTCATGCTCCTCCTTCGTCCGAGAGTAGATCAAAATATTGTCAATGAATACATGGATGAACTTGTCCAAGTACTTGTGGAACACCCCGTTCATCAAACTCATGAATACCCCTGGGGCGTTTGTCAGTCCAAATGGTAAAATAGTAAACTTGTAATGTCCAAATATCATCTTAAAGGAGGTCTTAGGGACATCATCCTCCTTGATCCGTAACTGGTGATACCCTGATTACAAATTGATCTTGGAGAACACTGTCGCACCTTTCATTTGATCGAACAGATCATCAATTCTTGGTAAAGGATACTGATTCTTGATTGTAGCCTTGTTCAGTTGACAGTATTCAATGCAAAGCCTCCATGATCTGTCCTTCTTTCGTATGAAAATAACTGGTGCACCCCACGGTGAAACACTAGGGCGTATCAGTCCCAGGTCCACTAACTCCTTCAGTTGCATTTTCAACTATTGCAACCCTGGGGTCGACATCCGATAGGGCGTTCTTGATATCGGTTCGGTCCCCAGTTTCAGGTCTATAGTAAACTCCAAATCTCTCTCCGGTGGCATCCCAGGTAACTCCTCTGGAAATACGTCCGCAAACTCCTTCACCACAGGAAGGTGTTCTAGACCTTCCGCTACTCCCTTTTCGTTTAGCGTAAGGATCGCATAAATCTTGCACCCCTTGTGCATACTCTTCCATAACTGTAAGGAAGTGACGAACCTCAGTGATACTCCCTGGTTTCATCCTACAATCACACATCTTTGTCCCTCATCATCGACCAAGCTCAACCATTTCATCTTACAGTTGAGTATCGCATCATGTGATTCCAACCAATCCATACCGATGACGACGTCATAAGATCCTAAGATCGTGATGCACAAGTTGACCCTCGTGAAAAACTCTCCCAGGTTAAGGGTACAGCCTGTAACCTTTCCTCCAACCTTCTGTTTGGCTCCCGAAGCCATCTCCACAAAGCTAAACTCATCATGTTCGACTGCCTTTACCTTAATCCTTTTTAGCGCTGCACCAGAAATGAATCTCTCAGTAGCACCTGGGTCTATCGAAATTCTAAGGGTCTGGTCAACGACAATACCTATCGTCTCGAGCACAGTCGACTGGTTCTCCGCCTGGCAGTTATTCATCGTTTCATGAATACGATGGGCCTTGCCCATATCTCCCACTGTAGTGGGTCCAGCTGATCCGGACGCCCTGGTCCTCTCCACAGGACAGTCGCGCTAGTAGTGTGGCTCCCCACATGTCCAACACCCCTTCTTCGGCCCAGTAGTCCTGGTACCCAAAGTAGAAGATGACTACCCAACGACCTGGAACCCTAGTATGTTCTGTTGAACAGGCCTAAACTACTGCTGCTGTGGGTGACGTTGCTGTTGGTGCTGTGGTCCTCGATAAGGTGTCCGCTGCTGAGGCGACGGTCGTCAGGGTGTAGCAAAAGTGGATCCCCTCTGGAAGCGACGATATCCCGAAATATCTCTCGCTAGTGTCTGATGCTGCGGTGTACCAGATGAACCTTGCCCGGCTGGTCTCACTGGAGTCCTGGTCTGACCCCCACTGATAAGCTCCTCCTCTGCTATGAGGGCCTTTTGGACAGTGTCGTGCAAGGATTGAGGCATCAAGATCCTAACCTTTGCAAGCAGGCTGTCGTTAAGGAAAAACACGAACCTGTTGACTTTGAGCTTCTCAGTGTTAAGGTGAGGAGCATACCGAAGCAGCTCCATAAAACATGCCTCGTACTCGGGCACCGTATGAACTCCCTGTCGTAATGAGTTGAACTCATTGAGCTGACGCTCAATGAATTCGTCTGAAAGGTACCTCTCTCAAAACCATTCCTCAAACAGTTCCCATGACACATATTCAACGACCATGTTCAGCTGCGGCAGGAGCGTCTTCCACCATAGAAGAGCGCTCCCCTTCAGTTGAAAGGCCACCATGCAGACCTTCATGTTGGAGGTATAATCGTGAAGTGAGAAGCACATCACCATATTCTCCAACCATGCCTCGGTGCCAGCACCATCCGGGGCACCAAAGAACTCGGGAAATTTTACCTTCTCGAGTTCACGGTGAATGCTACCGGTAATGATCGGTGCGCGCGGCAGAACCTCAGCAGGTGTCGGCACCCTGGCCTCATCTCTATCCAATTGGTTGATCAGTGCCTTAGACATACGCTTAAAGGACCTCATCATCTAGACTACATCTCCAATTGCTATCTGCTCTTGTCCGAGAACCTTCTCGCCTCCCTGGGGGTTAGACCCCTCAGGCGTGGATGCTACTGGAGGCGTCACGCCTCCTCCTATAGCACCCCGTCGTCTGCCTCCGCGGCGTCCTCTAACCATGATTACCTACACGCACACAATCAACTCGATCAACAACAATATACTCAATCAAATCATGTCACGGAAGCCGTAGTGAACCACAAGTCGTGGGTCGAACTCGCTCTGATACCATATGTAACGCTCTCCTCATTACGATAACAACTCCTTTAACCGGTGCAATTTTTTTTTATTTTTTATTTTTATTTTTATTTATTTTTGGTTTAAAGTGTGTGCGCTCGTGTAAAAAGGGAACAAACACACTTGACTCTACGTCACCACCCGACGACTAACCAGATGCAACCACAATGTTCACAACAAGAAGACAAGGGCGCACAACAAGTAACTACAAGCAATGAGCGACCTATATATAAGGAGGACTCCATAATAGTAGATTTTACTATTTCTGCACAGGAAAGCAGGGCGTTTAATATTAGTTCTCTTCTCTGGAGAGAGAGAAGGTCAGATAGGCTCCTGGCCGACTGCTCAGGCAGAAACTAGTAATCTCCGTCAGGAGTGTCGCAAGAGTGGAAACCCTGCCTTTAAAGGGCCCGAGACTCTTGATACAACACTGGATTCCTTACACAAAAATAATCACACACACAGACTTAAATACTAAGGCTATATGGAGGGGTCTACCTCCCGCCCAACACGACTGACCCCATACTCAAATGACTCAACCAAGTACAACAATAATAAAGAACAACCACCGATTCTACAGAAAGCGCACGTACGAAGGACTCAGACAACGACTAACCAATATTAAGACAAGGTATTTTCCATGACTCACTTGGCGTTAATCACCATCAATTACTCCATGAATTCCATTCATCGACGAGTCATCCAACCCATCCTCAAAAAAATGTAAATTGAAGAAATTCCAAACCCCATTTACCCAATCGTAATAATCCATGACACTTAGTTCAAGACCTCACAATTCATGTGTCGTCAGTAACAACAAAATTTCAATAGTATTACAATAAAATGACACTGCCATTATATCTCATATTACAATAACTTGCAATTAAAATAATAATCAATTTACCAACCATGTTATCAACACCAACCTTATATCTTTATTTTAAATTGCAATAAAGTGTTTCCTTGACATATTACCCACCAAATATTTTAATGAAGTTACTCCATACATAGTACAATAGCAATAGATTACAAAAGGGTAACGGTGCCATTACATTAAAACTACCATATCTTTACACAAATGACAATATCATTGCATATTTTTAATTAATTAATCCTAGCATTAATCCTTCACATTAAGACTACCCTATCTTAACCGCAATAGACAATACCATTGTATATTTTAATCAATTAATCCTAGCATTAATCCATCATATTAAAACTACCATTCTTTACACAATTGACAATACCGTAGAAATTGGTTAAATCACAACCTAATCCTTCAACCAATGGAAATTAACCAATTATCATTGACGCAACTATCCTATTTTCATCTGCTCATGAATTTAATACTAATCAACACCTCTAGGTTTATATAGTTTCTGTTATTGGTATAGGTATAAATCATTCACACTAATCAATACTCTCAATGAAATATATTTATTTATTAGCAGTACAACCCCAGCTGTCATGTTACACAATATTCTATCAATCCTTTCCAGCGCTAACCAGTTGTTTTAAATATAAAAACATCATTAAAAGCAGTGCTACCATTCTAACCAAAAATAAATAATCTCAGTACAGTAAAAATTTATCAATAGCAAAAGGCAAAAACTGTTGGGTTCATTTACCCAGCTAAAAGGAATCCCCTCCAGCTCTATCTACAGTCATACAATAGATTTAGGGATAAAAATTTTGGGCGTGGTGTAGCAACTGGTATAAGAAGGTAAAAGGAAAAACCCTATCCCAGCGCTGGCTACAATCCCTTAGCCAATGTTGTCAATCTGCATCTATTTTTAGAACCCCAACATTTAAAATGTATCTAGCTATGATATCGTTGGACTAACCCAACTTCTGACAACATCTTTCCAGCTACCAATGCAAAGAAGGAAGGGCGAAGATCAAGCGTGGTAAGAACGTGAACTCTGGGCAACCGTGGGATCTATGGTGAAAATTCGGAAAGGACTCAGTCTGAGGTAATACGCATCATCAGAAGGTATAACTAAATTACAACCACCGGTGAAATGCACAGGCTTCCTGCCCCGAAAGCAGAGCCGTCTAACCACCCAGATGCAGGCTGAACACTGACATCTATGAAATTTATTTACTGCGATAACCTGTACACCGTTCAGAAGTACAGGGCAAAGAAAAACTTATTTATTTATATATATGTACTTTTTTTTTTAAAACACAAAACAGAAATAGAAACCTCAAAATGAATTTAAAGGAAAATAAAGACTATGAAGCTATGGAGCAATGAGGCGAATCGTCCCCTATGCAAGCGATTCAGAGCCTTGGTGGAGTGAAGCTTTACGCTCAAGCCAACTCGGAGGGAAATCATGAGTTAAATTGGCATTATGGTGGGCGTGCAGGGTTGGCGCAGGTGTATACATATACCACCAGGGCGAGGAAGGAGGAATTACACAACAGAAATGTATAGATAGCTTGCTACCCGACAGTAAGGATGATGCAAATTCAAGTGCCCACAGTCATAACGAAAAAACTAATGAAAGGCGGAGGTTGAAGAAAGCAATACGCATAATCAACTAAAACAATAACAATGTAGAGTGTTTCGAGCAACAAGACATAGGGATATACATTAGCGAGGCAGAGGGGTTCTAACAACCAAAAATTGAGTTCTCAGGTCAAATACCAACGAAAAGGCCTACCAGGAATGAAATCTCCCAGTAGATTCAAATGCCTCACAGTCCATCAGGAAAACGCCAGCACAGATTAATTCACCCAAAAGGCCCACGGTCCAATGAAAATTTCCAGAACAATAAATAATAAAAATTACACAGTCCCGATTAACAAACATTAATTGATTTACATAGTCTAGAACGTTGAATAAAAAGGGGTTTACACAGTCCATATTAACAACAATAGGCCAATCAATCCATTACACCAATATACTGATCCTATCATAAGCAGTACTTCCTTCTAGTCTACTAAAGTACAATCATACCATTGCCTCAACGCCGTCCCCGAGCGTTGTCCGTGCGCTCCGTCCCGCTCCTACTTGTCGACTGTCAAGACTACACCGGTACCTCCCAACCAATCGCTAGGGGTAATCTTCTCCCCCCTTACCCCCTCGAGCCACAAAGGGGCCACACACAATCTATATGATATGCCTAGCTTCCCAGCTCGCCTCGCAAGGTTGAGCTACTACTCCAATACAAACTCTGAAAATCCCAACTCCTCACAAGAAATCAGTCAAGTCCCAATCCGACAGTGTAACGTTACGCTAATAACCCATCCCCCATATTCCTCATCTACCTTTCTTTTATAGAGTTTTCAGACCCACCCTTCCCTAATCACATTTAATTTAAGTTTTAATGAAACCCTCTAACAATTCTCTATCTTACAAGTGTCACTCATCCCCCACGTTTCTCCAAAATAATTTTCTTTAAATTTATTAAAAGGCTCATTTCCCTATTTTTATTATTCCCTTTCTTTTCCCCCCCGCTTTTTTTTAAAACCAGAAAGGTAAATGCACTAATTAATCGTTTCATTTTATTTTTAAATTCATAACTTGTTATACTCCCGCACATTAAATAATTTTATTACTTATTAATTGTCTATGTTTCCTTTATTATTTTGTTTCCCTATTTTTATTAATCCCCCTTTTTTTTTTAAACCAAAAAGGTAAATGCGCTAATTAATCTTTTCATTTATTATTTATTTAATATCTTTTGTTCTTCCACAAGTTAGGAATTAATTTCTTCTTTGTAAAATTTTAAAACTATTAGATTTAATTTAAATCTTACTCTCGTCATCGCCCCAAGAATTTTATGAAGACCCAACTATTACTTAGGTGGGTTTTTGTTTAATTTGTTATTTTTATTCTAGGGTCTGTTCTTAAGGTTAGACTAAAATTTTACCCTAAAAGTTTTAGACTTAGTACTTAGATTCTGAACTGGGCGACACTGGTTTAGGGAAGTTGTTTAAGGATTTATTAAGGTGTTAATGTCTTAGGGATATTTAGGTTTGTTTCCTTCATCCACATCAATGCGACGTGCCCTTCAGGATGCACCACATGCTCCAAGGGTGTCACTCGCCTCATTTGTTTCCTTTGCGCGATGTGCCCTTCAGGATGCACCACGTGCTCCAAGGGTGCCACTCACTTCTTGTGTTTCCTTTGTCTGACGTGCACTTCAGGATGCACCATGTGCTCCAAGGGTGCCACTCACCAACTTGATTGATTGGTAGACATCTCTAACCCCTGGAGTCAACACTCCACCAGGTGAACTTGTTGGAGACTAAGGGCTCTAAGGAATAAGGCCCCCGCCTTATTGTCTGCCCCTTAGAATCATCGTGAGCGACTGTCGCAGTCTGCCCTCACAGCATCGTGGATCCTCTCAAACTAGGTAATTGTTAACCTACAGTTCGAGCCACTACGGGAGTGCTAGTAGACAGTGGAAGGGTTGTTGTCCACCCCTCTCCCTCAACCTCTCTAGAAATCGTGTGTGGCCCCTTTACTCCATATGTGAGTCTGTTCGGCAAGCTATCGCCAACCTGCATCATCAACAATCATGTCAGAACATGTCAACATCATATCATCAAATCAATGAAATATCATAGAGAATAAATCAACCCAAATAGCACACTCCCTAACTCAATCCAGAGTCCAAGGTGTTCCACCGATGCCTCTGCATCCTCAAGGTCTGAAACCCTACACTCTCAATGAAACTGAGTCAACAACATCTATCTACATTAAGTAGTAAACACATCATGTCATCTATCAAAATGCATCATAATCAAGGATAAATGGTTTAACATCATAAAAGTCCAGATCACTTGGGAGAAAGTGTCCTCAAAGAATAAGTTTTCTTAGTGCGCCAGAGCGGGATGTTACAGTAACCCAATCCTTCTCACAAATTCTCCTCTTGAATTCCTCTTGGGATGGATTGGGTGATAGTTCCATATCGATGATGGTAGGATCAATGATTCTTTAATTTGTTTGATCATTAGAAGCATTGTCGATCATACTTGTCCATTTACTCACATAATTATTTAGATCATTTGGTTGATCAATATTAGCTTCACTTTTCTTGTTGGGAAGCTTCTTTGGAAACTAAACAAGTATATTGGTCATGTGCTACACCACAAGGATTAAACCATCGCAATGTTTCTTGGTCAACCACATTATTTGTCTCTAGTGGTTTTGGAACTCTTTGATTCAAATTATATAATGAGGTTGTGTAGACTTATCTCAACCATTAAAGTCTACCATCCCATCTCGCATCTACCATCCCATCGTTTTTGTTTTGAATTGATTTCCCTTGGCGAAGCCAACTTCTAATTTCAATGACTTCTATGTGTGGTTTTTATTGATTATTATGAAAATATTGTGGTTTTATCTTTTGTCCCTCATCCCTTTCGTCATCATTATGTGCCTGAGCAGTCGGCCAGGAGCCGAATCGATGGTCGTCACTTCGATGTTTAAAGACCTATAGATTCAAATGCCCTGCTTTTCTGTGCATGGATAATGAGTGAATGATATGAATTTTCTATCTCGCCTATCCCTTATTTATCTCTGAGTTGATTGATTCATGGCTGAAGTTTTAGTCTTTGCTCCTAATTGTGTATATTTGTTTTTTCCTTGAAATTCATCCAATCAATATTTAATTTAATATGCTTGGATTTTTAGTGAGTAACTGAATGAATTTCACTTTTTTCAGTCTCTTGATATGGTTTCTCTACCAAATTCAACACTCACTTTTGATATAGATTCTCTTCCAAATCATATACTCTTATCATTGTAAACTCCTAAAAAATGAACTTGTCTCCCACTTTGGTGGTCTTTTCCAATTGTAGTGACCCTTTGACTAAAGGAATAATTATAACAAATAATTCATTTTGGATAATAAAGTCTAATATAGAAATAAAAGAGTCTTAGATGGGAACTAATTATTATAACTTCATATAATATTTAAAGATGGGAACTAATTATTATAACTTTATATAATATTTAAAGATGGGAACTAATTATTATCTTATTGTTGATATTTATATTCATATAATATAACTTCAAATTGACAACTTATTAATTCATTCATTAATAACCTAGACATTAGTAACTAATGTGTTTATTGAACTATAATATTGTATGTGTGTTGGATATTTAAGCATATCTAGCACACACATATCTCATATGTAGACGATAATAACAAGCGATGTTCCTAATGTAATTTTTAAAATATTAACAACTAATAATGCAAACAAATAAATAAAGTAAATCATCAGTCTCCCTTTAAACCCTTAATTCCATCTTGCATCTCCCATCCCTTCCTTTGTTGAAATATGTTGGAGTTTTTACTATATTGAACTAACTCTAGAGATAATCCAAATGCGAAATCTTCAAACCTTTCGACCTAATATCTCTAGTAGACAACTAGTATTAGTCATCACACATATAGGGGAGTGTGGATAGCATGACCCTCTCACAAAGCGAGGGGAGTGTGGATATCTATAGACATTACCCTTTATAACCATTAATTTTGTGACAATTAAAAGACTCACTCAATTGCATCTTCTTCGAAATATATATGTCATTAAAACTCACATTACTATTTGTAGAAATAGGCTTCATTACCACCATACATTTTGTGATGATTAAAATCACTCAAAATCATATTATTTTTAATATATATCCCATTAAAACTCACATTAATATGTTTACAATAGGTTATGATTCACTTACATTTGAAATTATTGTCATGATTACTCTCAATCAACGTGAATTTCCACCTTCCCCGGATGGGGTGCTAATGGAATCCCCGTGGCACAGAACGGGACCGGACGTGCTGCAGACCCACACGTAGGCACGTGACCGCCCCGTACAGCAGGGCAAGGCTGTCCTGCAGAATTAAGGCGCATATAATGGATTTGATGGACGAGGTCAGGGGAATTTACGCCACCCTTTGCTTCCCCGCTATCTGTAACATGGCTTGGCTTGTGGCTTTTGTTATTCCTCCCTGCTTGCGTTTGGAAGGGCTCCTCCCCTCATGACGCAGGCACAACTCGGCTCGCTCTGCAACTTGGTCCACTGGCTACCACCAGTTATGGCTCCTTGCTCCTCGCGCAATTCACCGTCCACCTGCACCCATGACAGAACGTATTTGAGGGAAGCCCAAGCGGGGCTCCCCCTGGAAGCCTCGCAAACCAGCCCTCTCGCCTTCGACCTCTCCGCTCACAGGCTCTTCTACCCATCCCCCAATTCTATCCCCTAGCGCCTCTCCGCTTCCAGCGTAGACTAAACGTCGCAGAACATCAACCACCACGCCTCCTCAGCAGTCTCAGCTCCCGCGAGCCATGGCCTCCATTCCGCGCGATACCCCCACGACTCCACGCTATCCTCCAGACCCCCGGATGCAATTCTTTGCGTCCATGTCCTTCCCGGCTTCCTCGAGTACCTGGCGAAGTGAACCACGGGCTCTCAGAGCGGCCAAACGACTGCATCTCCACCAGGTGAACCACCTCGACAGCGAACCTTTCAGAGACAGACTGGGCGTCCTATACGACCTAGTCTTCGAGCTCAGAAGAGAGGTGGCAGACCTCAAGTTTCGACTGCAAGCCACCAAAGACAATGTGGCCACCTTTCTACAGATCCTCTCGACCATGCAAATGGACCTCTCCTTGGACCCTACTGGCATCACACCGGGGGGGGAAATTGACACAGGTTTAGATGACATGTTGYGGCAAGTGG
Source organism: Picea engelmannii (assembly GCA_009831015.1). NCBI lineage: Eukaryota > Viridiplantae > Streptophyta > Pinopsida > Pinales > Pinaceae > Picea > Picea engelmannii. The sequence continues at coordinate 148,247 of ML793973.1, read as the reverse complement.
CAGCACAGCAGAAGGAACCGGAGCACAGCGACCCACCAGAGCACACTGAACGAGAGGAGCGCAAGGAACAACGTGGGGACGAGAAGCCGAACAAGCCTATGACAGAAACTTGGGCAGAGGATCTCGGCGCTGCATGGCTGGGCTTTTCGCCAGGTGTCTAGTTCTCAGTTGTTGTCTTAGGCTAGGTGGCTTATATTTTGAACTTTACTTGTTTTGAATTTCAGCAAATGTCTAAGACAGATGACTTGGAAGCTAACTGGACTAGTTTCCCCTCTATTGGGGCAGTCCAGCAACTCCAGCTTGTTACTTTTGTATTTTTGGAACCTCTTTCCAGCCATAGCAGGCACCATATATAATATAACTTTCTTATTTACAAAAAAAAAAAACCGTGAATTTCCACCTTATATGACTATATTTTATCTAGATTTCTAATTCCAACTAAGTCTCACAAATATTACATTTGCATCACCTCATCAAAATTTATATTAGGAATATGAACAACCCTCATACAACATTTTCAAAGTTCATATGTTATACAATATAACATTATCCAATATGTGATCAGATAAGAGTGCAGATCTTAGTAAAGCAAGATTTCTTATGTGCCAAGATTAAAGGCATAACAAGTTGTTGTGCACCACTTACTAAGGATTTCTCATGTTATTATTGGGTGTGTGAGTTTATGAATATAAACTATTTGTTTTGGTGATTCTAACACATTTCATTATATGTGATTTTTGTGGATCCAACCATAGGGAATTTTTAAGGGATCTTAAAGAAATGTTCTAATACATTTTTTTAGTGGATCCAACCATAGGGAACTTTTAATGATTCTTAAAGAAATGTTATAATGAATATATATGTTGTCTTAGTGGATTGAACCATGTTGAAAGAATATGCACATGCTATTGAGTTAATTTTGGGTAGTTATCCACTCAATGTAGAAATCCCTTAGTTTATAGTACAATTAGGTCCCTTTATGTAACTTTAGTTGACCACAAAGTATTTCATAGCTATGTATTTAGTTCAACCATATCCACGACTATCCAACAATTTATCCTTAAATCTCTCAAGTGATCCAACTATATAATATAACATTTGCAGAGTTTGTATGTTTTATAATATAACATTATCCAATCTGTGATCAGATAATAGTTCACCACTTAGTAAAGCAAGATTTCTTATGTGCCAAGATTAAAGGCATAACAAGTTGTTATGCACCACTTACTAAAGATTTCTTATGTTATTAGTGGGTGCGTGAGGTTATGAATATAAACTCTTTGTGTTGGGGATTCTAATGCATTGCATTATATGTGATCTTTGTGGATCCAACCATAGGTAATTTTTAAGGGATCTTAAAGAAATGTTCTTATACATTTTTTTAGTGGATCCAACCATAGGGAAATTTAAATGATTCATAAAGAAATGTTATAAGGAATATATATGTGGTCTTAGTGGAATAAACCATGTTCAAAGAATATGCACATGCTATTGAGTTATTTTTGGGTAGTTATCCACTCAATGTAGAAATCCCTTAGTTTATAGTACAATTAGGTCCCTTTATGTAACTTTAGGTGACCATAAAGTATTTCACAGTTATGTATTTAGTTCAACCATATCCACAACTATCAAACAATTTTTCCTTAAATCTCTCAAGTGATCCAACTATATAATATAACATTTGCATAGTTCATATGTTATATAATATAACATTATCCAATCTATGATCAGATAAGAGGGCACCACTTGGTAAAGAAATATTTCTTATGTGCCAAGATTAAAAGCATAACAAGTTGTTGTGCACCAATTACTAAAGATTTCTTATGTTATTAGTGAGTGTGTGAGGTTATGAAGATTAAACTCTTTGTTTTGGAGATTCTAATGCATTGCATTATATGTGCTCTAAGTGGATCCAACAACAGGGAACTTTTAAGTAATATTAAATAAATTTTCTAATATTCTTTTCTTAGTGGATCCAACCATAAAAAACTTTTAATGAATCCCCTTGCTTATTGTTTTTTTGAATTGATTTCCCTTGGGGAACCCAAATTCTGATTTCAATGACTTTTATGTGTGGGTTTTATTGATTATTAATAAAATATTTTATTTTTATCTTTCGTTCCTTATCCATTTAGTCATCAGTATGTGCCTGAGAAGTCGGCCAAGAGCTAAATTGACGGTTGTCAGTTTGGTGTTTAAAGATTTATAGATTCAAATGCCTTGCTTTTCTGTACATAGATGATGAGTGAAGGATAATAATTTTTCCTGTTGTCTATCCCTTAATTAGATTTAAGTAGATTGATTCATGATTGAATGTTTAGTCTTTGCATATTCTTATGAATGATTACATTTGTGGCTTGATTGATTAAAACTTTGATTTGTCTCTACGTTTCTAATTGCTTGAACTTGGGTACATCTCTACATTTTTATTGATAAAATCTACATTGTGGATAGATATTGAGGAGATATGTTGACACGGGATTCTCCAAACATTCCTCGCAAACTCTCTAGGTTATTATCCCAAGAAGGAAGAACAAGAACTCATTCGACTCAGACTATGAGTGACCAACAACAATCTCATCAAAGGAGAATTTCAAACGAGTCTGTGAATAGATCAACTTCAGAACCTGCTCAAGCAAGTTCTATGGATGCAACCTTCTTAGATAGGATGTGTATTCAAACTCCTACACCTGAGAATGTAGGGAATACTTCTTGACAAGAGAATATTTCTGGTAATTTTTATTTTTATTTTTTATTTATTTTTATTGTATTCAAATTTATGTGAGGTTAAATCTTGAAGTTACTTTCAAATGTGTGTGTAGACAATCAGTTTAGAGAAAGGGATGAAAATGAAATAGAGAGTGGTTGTCATGATGATTCAAATGTTGGTTCAGAGGGTGAAGGTGGATTTAGGAGGCCGCATTATCAAGAAACAAACAGAAGATTACATGCCTACATCCACCTATCCTTCGAATGTTGGTGATGAACTTCCTTGGGAAGGGATTACACAAGCAATGTGTAACGAACTTCCTCGTTACTACATCCATTCCAGTGATAGGTGCAAAAAAAATTTGGGTTTAAAAGTGTGTGTGTGCGTATGTACAAGGAAACAACTACAATCTACTCGACTCTGCGTCGCCACCCGACGACGATACGACGCAACCAGGCTGAACAAAAGAATATGACCAGGACGCACGATGCGTAACCACAGGCATAAGTGATGATCACATGACAAGCAAAACTGACTGCTAAGGATGACTGACCTCCCGCCCATCCTACCCTGCAAGGTTAGGAACCCCCAAGACACATAATCAACGCTCAAGCCCAGTTTCCCATCGTCTTTAACCATTTAAGGTCTCAGGGCTGGCGACTGTTCTGAGGAACATGGAGGTGTCTGCATCCCGCCCGACACAACAGACCAAGCGACTAACTGACCACGGTCAAGTACAATATCCATAAGAAGAACAACTGCGCTCCTTACGGAGGACGCGTGACAAGAGGACTCTGACAATAGAACACCATTTCAACATTAATCACATGAACAACCACCCTAATATACTAACTTGGGTAAGTAGGTTACGTAAGTCCAGGACAGGCCGCCATACTTATTACTCAACATACGACATAACAATATTCAAGATAACAATCACCAAGGTTTAGAGACCTTACGGACAAGGATCCATTTGGACTATTTCCTTTTTAACACAAAAAGGGAGGGCTTTGAGTATTACTAGTTAGACGTAGAACCGAAGTTCAGCTAACGTTCACACAGACTGCTGGCCTTATCCCCAGGTTAAAACAAGAAATCTTCAAATGGAAGACACAAGGACATAGAGACACAAAGGAAAATTTTAACATCTGAACCGATCGAGAGAGAGAGATGTTCTCCTACCCAACACAAAGTGTGAAATGCCTTCTTACAATAAATGCCCAACCAGTAATGTATCAATCATGAACTTTTGTAAATAATCTATATAAAGAGGCAAGGTATAAGTTGAATCAAGTGATTAAAAACAAAGGTAGGTAAACTATAGGAGAATGCATCCCTTAAGTTGACTCGAGTAATTGAAATCAAATACTATAACCTTGGTAAGGACTTTATAATCCTTCCATAGTTTCATACTCATCCTTTGTATTGTATTTTATGAAAGCATAAGTAAAAAGATCTTAATTCACTATTAAGATATATGATTATTATATTCCTTCTCAAGTTTCCCTTGATCTCTTATAATGTAGCCACTGGAATTTCATAAAATTTTCATTCTTATTCGATGAAAGCATAACTAAAGCAACTTGGTTAACTTATTAAGATATATGACTAAAAGGTTGTTGTCAATTTTCTTTTGATCTCTTATTCTATATCCACCTTAATTTCTTGAACATGGAACATAAAACCTCCACTTAAATTTCATGGAATTAAAATATAGAACATATAACTATATGAATAGTTTTAACAAACAACTTTAAAAGCCAAGAGAATTAGTTTTAACATAGTTAAATAAATATCATGAAATTTCATGGAATTAAAATATAGAACATATAACCAACAAACTTTAAAAGCCAAGAGAATTAGTTTTAACATAGTTAAATAAATATCATGAAATTTCATGGAATTAAAATATAGAACATATAACTATATGAATAGTTTTAACAAACAAACTTTAAAAGCCATGAGAATTAGTTTTAACATAGTTAAATAAATATCATGATTTTTCGGATTATTCAGCATATAACTTTACGAAGTAGATTTAACAAGAAAACTGGAAACAAGAAGAGGGTTGGATGGACAGGTAGTCGCGTTTACTAACCCTGGCATTCATACAGTAAAGGCGATGTCAATACTCGAATCAATTCAACCCAGCATGTAAATTATCTTTAATAGACTAAACCCTTAACAACTGTACGTTGACTCCGTGTTAAACTGGAATTTGCCTTCATCGAAACTGTGGCGCAGCAACTATCAAGTTGGCACAATCCAGGCGGCAGTGCAGCCGGACATGCAAGAAATCAGGGACATCGCAACAGTCGGTGCTCATCCGAACCATTCATAACGGTAAGGAATCACCCATTTTAGAAGTTGACAGCTCCCTGTGGCAGTTGCCGTGTCACGGGGCGGAATTCCTGCATGGTGGAAACAACACGCAGCTAAGGAAGGTAAGGCGATAAGAACTGACGAGGGAAACGCCGACCACCAGTCTACAGTTCGCCGACGGGAAGGGGCGTGCATGCCAGCAACGCAGGGATAAGGTGGCAACGATCGCAGAGATTCGAATCATTGGAACGCAGAGGTGTTATGCCGGGAGAAAAAAACCGCAGAGCACTGTAACAGTGTACATCTGAGCTCAAGGTGCCATCCGCTGAGTAAAGGGTTTGGTCAAGTGAGAGCGCCCGAACGTAGGAGCGGATTTCCAGGTGAAGGTGAGGGTCAACTGAAACTCAGAGGAAAACCAATCACTCGAAGATGCACCAGTCTGGACAAGGGTTACAGATATAGAAAAAGGGGCTGATGGCAATGGGCACTTTCAAGGTTAAGCAACAGAATGGATGCGCTACCTGAACAAGAATAATAGTACAATGATAAATTAACACTCAGGGCAGAGTTCCAGACCATGGTCTCAATTAATTTCTAAATTACCTAAGCTACCCAATAGACAATTCGGGGGTGCCAATGATAGTGAGTGGGACAGTTTCCAGAGTACTTTAATGTCAAATTCGGCAAATTCCAGCGCACCAGCGATAACATTACAAACGATAACCAGTGGCAATAATAGTAATAACGTCTAATCCAACCATTTCCAGAAGATAAGTAATAGCAAGGCAGACAATATCTAATCCAGGATACAAGCCCCTAACCCATTAACAGAATTTCAAGGTCCCAACCATCTACGGCAGGCATAACTGGAAATACCATAGTCAACGAAAACAAATTTATAAAGTGTAGGCATAATCAGTATAAAAATGATAAGGGGCTGAGTGCAATTCAGACATAAAATCAGTTACAACGATTCACACATTGCCAGGACGAGTTGCCAGAACAGAATTTAACATTCGACTTTCATAAAATCGAAATTGCCAGAGCTAACTATTCATTGACAATTTATAAGACAATTTATGAGACAAGATAGACAAATTTGTAAGGCAAGATTGATAAATTCATTGACAATTTATATTACACAGTCCTGATTTTTTAACAACAATCGATTATACAGTCCAGGAAGTTAAATAAAAGGTATAACAACAGTATTTAAAAGTACATTAACTCGCTTCGTTATTCTACATCCGCACAGTCCCTAATTACGGCAGCTTAATTTCACCCAGTCAATAGAGGGGATTTACAGCATCATTATCATTTCTTTGTCACATATAAAAAAAAAATGCATTCTACTTAAACAATTAAACCATACCGTTGCCTTTCACCTTCCTCGGACGACGACCCGTGCTCTTTGCCTTGTCCCGCGCTCCTTCTTGCCGACCTCAACAGGCTCACCGGTACCTCCCAGCCAACGCTAGGGGTACTCTGCTTCCCCCTTAGCCCCCCGAGCCGCAAAGGGGCCACACAAAAACCAGAGATAAACTAGCGGCTCAGCTCGCCTCCACGGCTGAGCTACCACTCTAACAAGCTGAGCTTACACCCAACTCCTCACAAGAAAATCCGTCAACCACAATTCGGCAGCGTAACGTTACGCTAACCGTTCCTTTTTTTTCTTTTCCCTTCCTTTCCCTTTCTTTTATAGCCAAATGAGACCCACCTACCTCCTGATTATTTATTAATTAATTTTTAAATGACAAAACCTCTGAACAATCTCCGTCGTCCAAGTGTCACTCATCCCTAGGGTTCTCCAATAATTAATTTCTATTTATTAATTTAAAAATCTAAATTCCCTCACACCCCCAAAATTGCTCCTTAAATTTCTCCTAGGGTTCCTAGATCCCCTCTTGMTTTTATTCTCTTTCCTAAAATGATGCTTCTGGAATTTAGTAATTACTTAAATGATGATTCTTTTTCGCTTTTTCCCCAATGTCTCCTACTTTCCAATTTTTATAAGTTTCCTTAATTTATTTTATTTTTATTTTTATTTTCCCTTTTCTTTCTCTCCATATTTTATTTATTAATATTAAATTTTTGTTAAAACCCCCAAAGGATAAATGCGCTTAATATTCTTTTCAAAATGAACAAATATTTATATTATTATTATTATATTTTTTTTTGAAATCCCAAATTTATACTCCCTTCTTTAATACTTTTTAATTCCCCTTGAAATTAAACACCAAGGGTTTTTCTTAAATTGACCCTCTCATTCTTTTACCCCCTTTTTCCTTTTTTTTAGAAGTTTTTAATTAACTCCTAGGTGGGTGTTAGTTTACGCCCTAGGTTTATTTTTGGGGATCTTTTCTTAGGGCTGGTCAATTTATCTTAGAGACGTTTTAATCTAGGTTTGAATTGATCAGGGAGACAAATT
>ML793973.1:110157-140381 GCA_009831015.1 Picea engelmannii | reverse complement strand
CAGGATGCACCACGTGCTCCAAGGGTGCCACTCGCTGGCTTGACGGATTGGTAGACTCTATAACCCCTGGAGTCAACACTCCGCCAGGTGAATCTTGTGGGAGACTAAGGGATCTAAGGAATAAGGCCCCTGCCTTATTGTGTTCCCCTTAGAATCATCATGAGCGACTGTCGCAGTCTGCCCTCATGGCATCGTGGATCCTCTCGAACTAGGTAATCGTTAACCTACAGTTCGAGCCACGGCGGGAGTGCTAGTAGGCTATGGCAGGGCTGCTGTCCACACCTCTCCCTCAATATCTCTGGAACTCGTGTGTGGCCCCTTTACTTCATATGTGAGTCTGGTCGGCAAGCTATCATCAGCCTGCATCATCAACCACCATGTCAGATCATGTCAACAACACATCATAAAATCAATAGCATATCATCAAATCAAAACAATATCACCGTAAATGAAACAACTCAAATACCCCACTCCCTGACTCAATCCAGAGTCCAAGGGAGTTCTACCGATGCCTCTGCATCCTCAAGGTCCGAAACCCTACACACTCAACGAAACTGAGTCAGCAACACCTATCTACATTAAGGTAGTAAAAACATCATATATAACTTAACGCATCATAATGAGAGAAAAAATTTTATCATCATAGAAATCTGGATCACTTGCGAGCAAGTGTCCTCAAATAATAAGTTTGGTAACTGCGCCAGAGCGGGATGTTACACAATGACACTTGAGCGATGCTAAAGTGTTAAAAGGAGGTTGGAAAATGATTTGGTGGTCTTGGAACTACCTCAGGAGAGTAAACAGAGCTTGCAAATCATCTTGCATTCATTGAAAAACTTTATGAATGCATATCATAACATTGGGCCAACCACTAACAGTTTTGTCGATGTAATGACGTGGCGAAAGTAAGAGGTGATGGGTCTTGATAAATGGGAGGTATTAAAAAATAGAGTTTCAAAAGAAGATGCCATTTCTCTTTTCGATTTCAAAGAGGGCCAAAAGAATAATATGTTGAAGGTGAAATATTTTAAGCACCCTGACATTGTAGGAAATCTGTATAATAGATTTTTTGCGGCATATGAAAAATTTTCGTGGAATGATGAGGTTCAACACTATTTTGCAAGACATTTTTTTGCAGATTTTTTCTTGCATATGGACCTTGATTATACTAGCCTACCGTCCAAATATTATGGGTCTGGTAAAGGACGTACATATGATCGCAAATGGACATATCGAAGTGTGGCAATGCCGAGACCTCCACAACCTTTAGTACCTTGCCCAACAGGGAAATTTTCTTCACTTTCAGAGTTGCAGGCTACATCAGAGGTTGGAAAAGAGCCCAGGAGTGCAATCAAAGAAAATTTGGAAGCAATTTTTTATGGTGTTGATGTTGGCATGAATCATCAGCGAGTATAAAAAAATTCCCGGGCCACATTTGTTTATAAAACAAATGCGGATTTAGCTACAATTCCAGCAGAAGATGTTTTGGAGTATGTAAAATTTTGTCGGGATGGTTGGAATAAGGTCATTTAGAATGATGACCCAAACCGCAGATTGGTATGTGTTCTAGTTACGAAAATTTTGACGCATTTTATGATAGTTTACATCTAATTCTAGATTTAGATATCATTGTATCTAAATAAATAATCGAGTTATTATTTTCATTAATTGCAGTTTGGAGATATGTTAAATGAATCTCCAGTAGGTAGGGGACTTGATTCGACAAGTTTAAATTTGGATAGATTGAATCAGGTATGTGTTTTTTAATAGTTGTTCAATTTTCACTCTTTTGAATAAGAGATCAACAACATTTATAATTTTGTATAATTGTGAACACATTGAATCATATATTTAGTTCTTAGTTGTGTTGTTCACAGATCCTTATTCCATCTCCTACTACTCGAGCAGGCTAGTCTCAATTCTCATTGGGAGAGTTTGAAGAGGGTGGAAGTTCACAAGTATCATTTAATGTCTTAAAAACATTTAAATTTAATGTTTTCTAATGATTTAAATTTAATTTTTCAAAATTTCAAATTTGAAATGTTTTATATAGGCTAATGTGGAGAAGAAAGTACATGAAAGTATGCTTAGGAGGGAGATTGAGATTGAGGAGGAAGCACTCACATTTGGGAAGGATGTGTTCATTCAGGATGATTCATAAATGTATGTTTTTTACTTTTATCAAATTTTTGTTTTCTCAAATTTTTAGTGTAGCCTTTCCTATTCAACGCTTTGATGAATTATTTTTAAATATATAGAACCCCTATATAAGTTTATCGTTGTCTTAAATGGTGTACATTCAATTTTTTTAAGGTTATATCATGATGAAGACCTAATTTTGAACTTGAACATTTGAATATTTGATAACAGACTCTATCCCACATCAGAAAAGAGAGAGCTTCTAAATTTTCTTCTATTGCATTCCCTACTTTCTTGTCCAAGAATGGTGTAGTATGGAAATTTGTGTTTTCTACATAAAACGAAGTGAATTCCTTCTTGTCGGGGTATTTTCCTTGCCAAACTCTTAAATAAATTGGTTACTAATCACAAAATGAACATTCAATTAGATTTATAAATAAGCTCAGACATATTGTATGTGTGAGCTGCTCACACATAATTTCAAAGAGCATTTCATTATATTTAATATGAATACATCCCATTTAAATGGTTTTTTAAGAATGACTTAATATACAGGTGCAAATTTGTGTTTTCTTTGTACATGCAAGATCATATGAGAACATCTATTCCATCGCAGAAGGAGGAGATAAGTATTTTTTGTAAGATTGGTTTTTAAAATGAATATTTGTGAATTTTTTTAGATAAAAAGTTGTTTTTTGGAATAATGGCTTAATATGAAGATTTATGAGTCATTTAGTTTGAAAGGGCATTGTTGTAACAACCCTCATTAAATAGATGCATAGGGATTATTAATTTTAATTAATTTGATATTTTGATTGTCCTAATTTGTTGAGTTAAACAATAATTATTTCTTAATAATATTAATTAATTGTTCATACATGTCGATGATTAATTAATTAATTAATAGACTCATTAAATATTTGAGTAATAAATTAAAGGGGCTTAATAATTTTAGTTTATTTAATTAAAGACTTACGTATGAAGGGGGGGGGAGAAATATTAAATGGAGGAGATAGGATAATAAAGAGGGGGGGATAAGGTAATAAAGGAGGAGATAAGAAAATTAATGAGGGGGGGGAGAGTTGGTGAAGGGGGAATATGACGAAAGAGTCCTATGGGAAAGGGGGGATGATTATTTTGGGGAGGAAGCATTTTGAGGGAGCATTTTGGAGGGTAGGAAGGTATTTCTGTGGAATATTTTTCTGTGGGATATTGGTTGGTTTGAGCAGTTTGGTTTTTGGGTTTTTGGGTGAATCATTGCAGGGGGCACCGAGTTGTTGGGGGTTTTGGGCACGGGGGCCAGGATTCCTTTGGGTATCCTGGAGCTAGGGAGTCAAACAGGTTGCTCCTAGCTGGTTAGGTGGTTAGTCGATTTGGGCAGAGTTTAGTTAGTGCATCAGGCTGGACAAGGCAACAGGGAAAGGACAATGAGAGCAACAGAAATTATCATCAGAAGGAGGTATTTTAATTATGAATTTGCTGAGTTATTTTCATGCTGTGGATAAATTTTAAATTTTCACGGAATATTTATGCTTATATGATGGTGAATGAATTATTTATGCAGAGAAAGGAATTATATTTTTAATTGTATGAAATTTTGGTTTTACTTAAGTTAGGTCCCTACAATTGTGGAATTTGATTATATGACCACTGCAGAAGAAGAGAGAAGTATTTAACTATTAAAGAGATTAGTATTTTATTTCTATGTAAATATGATCAAATAATATCACCTTGGATGAAAATTTTTGAACGAATGGGGACCTTAACCACAAGGAGAATTTCACCTAAAGGATTTTGGACTTTATCCACACAGAGATAAGTATTTCATTGGAAGAATGAATTAATATGGAGATTTGTGAAATTTCTTCATACACAATTCTATATTTATTTTCAGATTATTATCTAACTCTCATTCACAATTTGTTTTACCAGGAACACAATAACATCACCTGGGATGAGAATTTCACCTGAAGGATTTGAGACCTTATCCACAAGGAGAATTTCACCTAAAGAATTTGAGACTTTATCGACAAGGAGATAAGTATTTCATTAGAAAAACATCTTAATATGGATATTTGTAAACGTTCTTCATTCATAGTTCTATATTTATTTTCAGATTATTCTCTAACTCTAACTCACATTTTTTTTTACCAAGAACATATTTTTTCTCGTTAATCTTTTTTAAGATTTTAAATAAGATTTACAAATTGTTTAAATCATGTACTCTTAATTGGAGAGTAGTTTTATCCTAAATTTGTTTAACTATGGTTGGGTATGTTATTATTTCTTATTGTTTTATTTAATATTTTGTTACAGTATATATGCTAATATGTGTTATTTGTTTTTTTATTATTGTTTTTTATTGTTACAGATATATAAATTATATTTGGTGGAAAATATGTTTACAATATATTTTGTGGGAAAGAGTATGTTGGAGGATGAGACTTAACTCTTTTGGTATGTATGTCATTTTTTTTTAATTACAATTTTTGAATTTTGTATTATTTCGCATGTTTGAATTGTAAATTTTTAATCTTTGAATTTTTGACTTGTAGGTATGAAGTGTCTTAAAGCGATCGCTTAGAGTCCAAAATTTTGATGTTAAATGTTTTAGTTTTTGTTATCATCCTAAAATGGATGTGGAACTTATGTATTTTACAGTTTAACTATTCATACTTTGATATATATATATATATATATATATATATATATATATATATATATATATATATATATATATATATATATATATATATATATAAAATAATTTTGGAAATCAAAATAGCAATTTATTGTCTCATATTTGATTTCTCAAAGTTGATAAAAAAAAGTGGTAAAGTTAACTAGTAATGAACTAATGTTTTGTATATTTTCTTTTTTACAATGTATTAAATTAAGCATCAAACTCTTAAATACTTTTCTGCTATGTATTAATTTAAATGTTTCATTTTATGTTCGTTGTGGATCATCAAAAATATGATTCTATTGACATATTAATTAATTTTGGTGGCAGAATAAAAAAAACTAAAGAAAAGATAAGCATATGAGATCATAGATTTGGACTAAACTAATAAAAAAATAAAGGAAAGATATGCATATGATATATGTTAAATAAATTGGTTACATAGATGCACTTAACTAATAAAAAAAACTAAAGGAAATATATGCATATGAGATATGTTAAATAAATTGGTTACAATAAAAAACTAAAGGAAATATATGCATATGAGATCTGTTAAATAAATTGGTTACATCTAGATGCACTTAACTAATAGAAAAAACTAAAGTAAAGATAGGCATATGAGATGTTAAAACTAATAAAAATAAATAAAGGAAAGATAGGCATCTAATATCTGCTAAATAAATGAAAAGAAAAAATTAAAGTGAAATAATACAAGAATGTGAACTATTATTTATCTATTTAAGAATATGCAAAGTCAATAATATAAGAATGTGAACTGTTTATATATTTAAGAATATTGCAAACTCAATAGATAGACAAGAAAAAATTGAACTGTCAAACATACAAGATTGTAACATTGCATATCTATTTAAGAATATATGACAACTTAGACAACATGTTAAACTATGCAAAACTTATTTGAGAATATATAGTAGTAGAAAACACTTTAAACATGCAAAGCTTATGCTGGTATGAACTGCACTAAAAAGAAGAAATTTTCATGATCTACCAATTTCCTTTTAGAAAACTTGTATTTGATTTTGGAATAAGGTAACTAATGTGGAATTCAAAGGAAGAGGTATGCATTCAAGAATTGTGTTTTAGACGTGTCAAAGAACAACACATACCCCTTGTACAACTCAAATAACATGTATGAAATAGAATTACATTAGGAAAACAATTTGCAAGCTATGGTTTAGTACTATTCACATAAACCCACATTGTTGTAAGGGTCTTCACCTGACTTTAGGCAAGGTTGTATTAATTCCCTTTACTTTGTTAGAGAAGAGATCTATTAATTACAATTTAATTCCCTTGACTTTAGGAAAGGTTGTATTAATTTCCTTAACTTTGTTAGAGAAGAGATCTATTAATTACAATTTAATTTTAATGATTAACATGTTTCTAAATAAATTTACATGAAAATCAACTTAATTATTAAAATGGAGATTCTAAATAATTTCAAATTTTAAATGTAAATCAATTTAATAATTGGAATGAAGATATTGGTATATATATGATATTATTAGTCAAGTGTTATTACAACAAGTGAAAAATATGTTTAAATTGTTTTTAGTTGTTAGAATATTAATTAAAAAAAAAATTACCACTTAAAGAAGTCAATGCTCTCAAATCTAGGATAGAAGAGATGTTCAACTCTTATTTGATTGGTGCAATAGTAATAAAAATAAAATTTTCAAGATAGAAGAAATCCAAATTAATTATGGATAATGTTTATATAATAAAATTTTGGTTTGTGTGATAATGATAAAATAAAATGCTCAAAATAATGTGATTGTAAAATAAAACCTTAAAATGGAAGAGATGATCAACTCTTCTTCAATTTTATCATGTAAATTGATTCAGAAAATGCTAAAGCTAGAAGAGATATTCACTTCAAAGTTCATATACCCAAGTAATAAAATAAAATTTCAAAATGAAAGAGAAGTTTTTAACTTTTCTTTAATTTTGAGAACGATAATTAAAAACAATATTCAAAATAAAAGAGATGTTCAATTCAACATTAATTTATATTTAATGTGTAAAATAAAATAAAAATCGGATTGAATTAAAATTTGAAACAAGATATTATTACAATAGAAAATATAAAATATGTTTTAACTTTTTTTAAAATTGATGGAATATTATTAAAATCAAATGGAAAAAAATACTATTCAAAAAAGTAAGCGTTCAATAGAAATGGTGTTTAGCAATTTTTTAGTTTAAAATAAAATGCTCACTACACAAGAGATATACAACTCAATTTTGATTGGTGTAATGTTCATAAAATATTTTTGATTGGTGTAATGGTTGAAAGACACAGATAAAATATAGTTGAACCATATTTTATCTATTTTTTTTAAGAATGATACGAAGTTTTTTATACATGTATCATTTTTATAAATATCCTATTTGGAAATATGGCTGAAAATAATCAAACCAAGTCATCAAATTCTGGAATGTACTTTCAATGAAAAATAAAAAATTATGGAATGTACATGTGCCACTTGTTTAAAAACATCGTAATGGTATTCCATCTTCAATTATTCGTTCATGATCAATTTTTGATATTTTCCATTTTCTAACTTTTTTTTTTTTTGTTGTACTTATATTAATTTTATGTGTGTTCCACATACCAAATGACTATATTGAGAACTTGTGACATCTAACTGGTAGTCTTGAAAGTGAACATGAGTATCCTTTCAATACAATGGATTCTTTTTCATATATAAAACCATTATCATCAAAATATTCTAATAGCCTCATCTTTTGTTCCGTGCATCACATCAAATAACATTTTACATTTTCAGAGTTCTCTATAGGTGCAACCATGGAAAAAACATCCCCTACAAATAATTGGATATATTGGACAACAAATAATTCATGTTAAATTATAACACAAGTACATCTACAAGTTATTTGAAAAAAATTAAACATAAAAATTACCTTCTCCAACAAGATCAGAAACTCTATCGCCATCAACTAACACTATAGTTTCATTTGATTCCATATCCTCTGAACTTGCAAGTGGAATTTTCCCTTTTACATTAAGTTCGGTATGTATCCAAGCTTTAACATATCCTTCATTTTCGTTCTCGCAAATATCTATGGATTGTGTGTCCTCTATGCAAACTGAACAAAAGAAAGACTCATTTCTTCTATCAAATGCAAACCCATTTTGAAAATGTTTTGTTTTAACTGTATGTATTTTTCATGTCCCAGGTATTGTACTGGAATCATATGGGATTGATCTATTTACATATTCCATTCCAACATACCAAAAAATCCTGAAAAAGACAAGAACTTGTTAACTTGAAATATCTCAAGAAAATGATTGAAGATTGAATATAAATATGAACATATTCAAATTTATATATCACGTGTACATACATGTAACATTTATATATATACACACCTGCACACATCCCTTGATAGATTATATTCATGGCTTAGCGTGATTTTTCACCATTTAAACAACTTGTTCAGCGAATTCAAATTGATCTGCATGAGGGTTGAACTGACACCTTCGAAGTGCTTGTTTTATACATGCCCCTGCACCATCGTGCTCTTCTTATCCATGACCAGTCTAAAAAAGAAATCAACAATTTGTAATGTTAAATTTTTTATGAAGACGACATAACCAATAGAATGATCGTGAAGATTTGAACTAACCCGCACACCCATCTGACCATATCTAATGTAGATCAAATTTGATTTCGCATTCTTTCAATGAATCATAAAATTTATCAAAACAATGTTGTACATAATGTGTGTCGTGTGCTCGATCATCACTTATATAAAAATGATAGTCCTTAATAACATGTTGATTTCCATTGGTGCTTTCTATGTTATCAAGACTCCGTTGAGCATGTCTATATAGAATGTGGAAAAATATCATGACTTGATCAGAATGATAATATTCGCTCTGTATTTCTTTTTGTGCAACGAATGTGTAATTCTCTGCAAAATCAACTACAGACAAAATTTCCCCTGGTGGAAACACTTCATGGGATTGTTTGAATTGTATATATCTTCCCATCGAGCTCTCTGTGAATGCTTGGTGTATTTATAGATTTCTTCCTCAAACTTCTTCAAAAAATCTATCACGCAGATTTTATCTACCTTCAATTCATTCATTTTGAAAATAATATTTGAAGAATTTGAAGCCATGTTCTTGATATATTCATATCTCTTCCAATTGACTCTTATATTAGAAAATGATTGATCATTCATATCAATATGATACTTTGAATGAAGAAAACTTAGATTTCCATAATGATCACATTTTTTTCCACGAACACATTTTTTTTTGTAAAATAAATCATCATCTTCTCTTTCACATAGAATTTCATATACAAAAACACGGAATATGGAAGGAGGAGGTGAGCCTGGCCATAAAGTTTTACCAAAATCCAAAAAATTGTCATAATAAAACTCTAATTCAACATGATAACGACAGCAACAAGTGTCACGAATAGTGATGGGTCTAACAAACTATGGTTTTTGTTGCACAAATGTATTGATGGAAACTTTAACTTCTTCGTGCTCTTCTTTGAACTTATTGAACAACTCTATTTGTGTCGTTGGAAATATATGCTTTGGATGTTCTTCATATTGTTTTTGTGCTATTCTTCATCGCAACACATCCCTTGTATGTGGTGAAACACGAGATTCTTCCAACCAACAATTACATGTCAATTCTTTAACATTTTTTGCAAGTCTATCTTTGTAGGGTTGTCTAGAAATCATTGTCCAACAAGCCAATTCATCATTTACATCTATTTGCAATCAAAATTTTCTATGTTTGTGCAATTATTTTCTTGACGTTACCATCGTTTTTTCCATGTGCCATGTCAAATGATATTTTATATTGCTAGATGAAACAAATGTTGTTTGTATTGCTCTACATGCAACACAGACATCTTCTTTTCGAGATTTTCCAAAATCTTTTAATACACTAGTTATATTTTTAAAGACATTTTGTTTCACCTTTGTATCATTTGCTGACTTTTGAATACCCAATAATGATGTAGCTTCTTTTAACTTTCTTGACTTCATTAGACAAAGTAAACGTTGAGCTTGTACTGTTACTGATCCATCTTTGAAAAAAGTATTATACATATTCTTAGTTCGATATCTTATATAATGCTTAGATTTTTTCTTCCCAAATTTGTCAATATCAACATTTTCTAATATTTCATCATCAATGTTGATAGATTCTCCTGCATATTTCAATTTAAAGTTTATATTAAAAAACATAACCCAAACAAAAATTCACTAAATTATATATACTTGAGTGTACATCTTGTATTATATAAATTTATGTACATACTTATAGTTGATTCATCTTCTGCTTCAATTTCGGTTTCAATGCCTTCTACTTCAATTTCGGTTTCAACACCTTCTTCGACATTATGAGACAAATCTATTTATATTTTTTGAAAAACATCAAATTGTAATTACAATCAATTATATTATTTACAATATTTTAAATTTGAACTCTATACTTTGAATTCTGCACTTTATGAATACAGTCCCAATGTGTGTGGTGTGTAGGATAATCATATGTGCATGCATACATGGTTGAACTTCTTTTTGTTGAAAATATATATTCACATTATCATCGTTTATTTCTTCAATATTTTCACGTTCTCGTTTCTTTCTCCAATAAATCTCTTTCCTTTGTTCGATTTGGCAAGTATCATCTCGAGTGCGATCGAATTTTCTCTTGAACAAACTTTTGTTTCTCATGAATTTTATAGTTATCTGTAAAAGATATGTTTAACAAAGACTTCACCTTGAAAAAATGCCCAACATTAATCTTTCAACATATAAATTGTTATTCCAATAAAAACTTACATCAATTACCTTATTCAACAAAAACCAAAAATATGATTCGAAACTTTATTTAGGTGCTCTAAAAAGCCATCATGTATCGATATCAATCATCCGATTAAGCCTATGGAATAGAGGGAACAAATAAAGAAAGAAAAGAATGCAGTTGTAATCACTAATAGAAATGCTTTAAAATCCCTATCCCCGAGCTCATATATGTTTGTCCATTCGATGAATTGTGTTAAATGTGTTCGGTCGAAAGCCTATTTATACAATTTGGCACGAAATGAAATGATACAACATGTCTTTTCATTTTTTTCGACCTACATAATTCGCTCAACATCCTTTCGGCCAAAAGAAGGTTTTTTCGGCGGAAAAACTTGGAAACTGTTCATTTTTTACGGTTTCCGTTAGATTTTAGTCTTTCGTCCGAAATATTAGTTTTTCGGTCGAAAACATGAAATTGGGACTGAAAACAAAAACCAGAGAATTTCCCCAAGATTACCTGAACTACAGAAGTTGCGGACTTCTGCAAATACTGATAATTTGGTTTCGAAAATGATACCATCATTTCCAAAATTGAATCTACTTTCAATTCCTATAATTTTGTTTTCATTTTCTTTATTTTTATTTAATTTTATTTAATTTTTTTAAAAAATCACTACATAATATTTTCAATAGACATTATGATTCGGTGAAATGAAATATGGGTATCTCTAAAAATATACAATGAAAAATTTAGAAAAAAATTTATTCATAATCCTTAAACTATTCTTTTCAAAAGAGTATATTTACATTTTAGTTTTAAGTAAAAATTAAGATAGATAGAAGGTGTAGAAAAACATGTGTTTAAAATCTGCAACGTTTTCATCTTGGTCAACTTAAAAAAATTCTAGTAATTATAATATTCATCCATTAGATTCAAAATTATAATCATAATAAAATAGAGTCTCTCTAGATTGTTGATGTATATTTCGTTTCTTAAAAACATAAGTTTAATAATAGATACATTGTTGTAGGAATAATTAACTCATTATCATTCCTTTCATGTTTAAGGAATATATTGTTAAACAATTGTCAAATTGACATATCAAATCGTGATAAAAAAAATGAAAAATAGTCATTGGAAAGCTAACAAAATTCTTCACAAGTTTTGTTTTTACTGCAAAGTGAAATTTTAAATAAAAAAAATTATTTTGTATGCCGGAAGATGAAAAACTTGTGAAAATACAATTGTTTTTCTCATAAAACAAGCAAAAGTGAAACCCATCTTCATGATTTCACCCAACAGTCACTAAACAATGCCTGGTTGAATTTAAAATAAGAGTATATAGAGATGAAATTCTATTTGATGTGATTACCATGGATGTATGTCTTATTTTGTTGGGAAGACCATGGCAGTATGAAAGGAATGTCATTCATGATAGGAGAAGAAATACTTATACCTTGGAAAAGAATGGTAGGACATACATGTTAATGCCAATTGAAGAGAAGAAAGTGAAGGATGAATCCAACACGAGCATACTTCTCATGAGTGGGAGGGAACTCTTGAGTGAAGTTAAGAAGGAACAAGAGATGCATTTTTTTGTAGTGAGGAAGTTGAAAGTTATCCTTACAAGTACTTCTATGGAATATTTTTCTGAGGAAATTCAAGAGTTGTTAGAGAATTTTGCTGACATAGTAGTGGATGGGTTTCCAATCTCATTGTGACTTATCAAAAGTATCAGCCATCACACTGACTTGATACCGGGAGAAATCCTGCCAAACAAAGCAACATACAGATTGACACCTCAAGAGAATGATGAGATGAAAAGAGAGGTTCAAGATCTATTAGATAAGGGTTTGCTCAGAGAAAGTTTGAGTCCATGCACGGTACCAACTATGTTGAGTCCAAATAAGGATGGAGGATGGAGAATGTGTACAGACTCAATGGCCATAAATAAGATCACCATTAGGTACAGATTTCCATTGTCGAGGATGGATGACTTGATGGATTGTTTAAGTGGAGAAAACTATTTTTCAAAAATAGATTTGAAAAGTGGATATCACCAAATAAGGATGAGAGAAGGTGATGAATGGAAAACATCCTTTAAAAAAAATGAGGGGTTGTATGAATGGCGTGTTATGTCATTTGGCTTAACGAATTCCCTGATTACTTTTATGAGGTTCATGAATGAAGTTTTGAAATATTTTATTGGCAAGTTTGTGATTGTATATCTAGATGATATATTGGTCTTCGATAAAACTGAAGAGGATCATCTGAGGCAGTTAACATTAGTGATGAAGAGGTTATAGTAGGAGAAGTTGTTGATCAATTTAAACAAGTCCTCGTTCATGAAGACAAATCTCATTTATTTGGGTGTTGTGATCTCTTCGAATGAACTGAATATGGATCCCGAGAAGGTGAAATAAATCATAGAATGGTCGTCGCTAAGGAGTATATTTGAGGTAAGAAGCTTCCATGTATTAGCAAGCTTTTACCGGAAGTTCATCAGACATTTTAGTGAGATTGGTGCACAAATGATGGGTACAGTGAAGAAAAGACATATGTCTTTAAAATGGACAGAAGAGGATGAGAAGAGCTTCAACATATTGAAGGAGAAGATAACGGAACAATTGATTTTGGTATTATCAGATTTGGGGAAGACATTTCAAGTGAGGTGTGATGCGAGTGGAGTTGCAATTGGAGCGGTATTAAAACAAGATAATAGGCCTGTTGCATACTTCAGTGAGAAGATAAACGATGCTAAAAGGAAATAATCCACATATGATAAATATTTCTATGACATAATTCAAGACTTGAAGAAGTGGAGGTACTATCTCATTCCGAAAGAGTTTGTTTTTTATAGCGATAATCAAGATTTACAATTCATAACGAGACAAGAGAAGTTAAACTAGAGACATGCCAAGTGGATAGAGTTTATGCCAAAATTTCAATTTTTTCATTAAACATATTTCTGGTAATGCTAACAAGGTTGTTGATGCATTGAGAAGGAGATGTCTAATTCTTCAAGAATTTCAAGTGAAGACCTTGGAGTTTGACCCTCTTAAGGAAATGTATCATAGTGATCCATATTTCAAAGAGGCATATGAAGCATGTGTGAATCCTATACTCAGAGAAAAAAGCTAGTGGGTTGAATATCTAATTCAGGATGGGTTGTTGTTCAAAGGATTCGAGTTGTGCATACCAAGGTGTTTGATGAGGGAGAATTTGTTGAAGGAAAAACATAGTGGAGGTCTAGCCAAACATTTCGGTCATGAAAAAAAGTTTGCACAGTTGAACAGTTCATATTATTGTCTAGGTATGAGAGAAGAGGTGCAAAGGTTTGTGAACAAATGTAATATTTGCCAGTATGCAAAGGGAAAGAAGAAGAATATTGGGTTGTACCGACCATTTCCTATTCCAGAGAGGCCTTGGGATGCAATAAGCATGGATTTTGGGTTAGACTATCGAGGACACAAAGAGGCAGTGATTCCATAGTTGTGGTAGTGGAAATATTTTCAAAGATGGCACACTTTGTCCCATGATAGAATCCTAGTGATGAAACGCATGTTGCTAACTTGTTTTTCAAGGAAGTTTTAAGACTCCATGAATTGCCCATGAGTATTGCTTCAGACAGGGATACCAAATTTGTTGGTCATTTCTGGAGAACATTGTGGAAGAATCTAGGAATAGAATTGTCCTTTAGTTTTTCATATCACCCTCAAACATATGGACAAACTGAGGTGGTGAATTGAAGTTTAGGATATTTGTAGAGGAATTTGGTCACTAAACATCATAGTCAATGGGATCAAATTCTAGCACAAGCAGAGTTTGCATATAATGTCTGAGTAAACATAAGTAACAAAAAGATCCCATTTCAAATAGTGTATGGAATTAATCCGAGGGGAGTGTAAGAGTTGAGAGATATAGAGAAGAGTGAATTTAGGAGCACTGGAGTCGAAGACTTCGCTGTGGAAATGCAGGAACTTCATAATCGGATCAAGGAGAAATTGAAGAAGAGCGGCACTGAATACAAAGACAAAGATGATCAACACAGGAGGAAACTTCAATTTGAAGTTGGATATCAAGTTCTAGCACATCTTAGGAATAAAATATTCCCAAGAGGAACATATAATAAGCTAAAGCTGAAAAAGATAGGACCATGTAAAATCATGAGAAAAATTTGTGAGAATGCTTATGAAATAGAGCTGCCAGAAGATGTGGGTATATCACCCATATTCAACATTCTAGACCTGTATCCTTACAAGGGAGATGGAACCGAAAGATTAGAAGGAGATCCAGTGTAAAAAGAAAATTCATGTAGCAGAGAAGTCGTAGATGGAGAAAATCGTAGATCGACGAATTAGTAAGAAGACCAGAAGGAAAACATATTTTGAATATTTGGTAAAGTGGAAAGGACAAACAATAGAATATTCCAGTTGGGTAAATGAAGTAGATATCCAGAACTGTGGAAGGTTAGTGCAAGAGCTCATGGACAAGATTCCATGATTTTTTTCAGAGAGAGGAGTATGATCCCAGAGCATCGCCAACGCAACACAAATGGAGAACAACTGGGTGCACTAGCAGACATTTTGAAGAAGTTTAAATTTTGAAGAATGTGTATCACACAAATATTTTGAAAAGAGATTGTAATTAAAGAACATATTAAATGTTGTAGAGATGGATGGTTCATGAAGACATCAGAGAATGTATTTTCTTTTAATATAGTTGAGTGTAGTACATATTCGATCCGTTCGATCTGATCTATCTCTCACAAATATTTATTGTAATAAATTATAAGTAGTTGATATATTTTAATTCGACAGGATAGATTTATAGTCATTGGAGGGAAGAAATCGAAGAGCCCTCTTGTATAAAGTTTTGTATTTTTTCCCAGTAGAGGTTGTTGGCACTCTAGTTATCGAGAGTTATCTCCATTGTAGCAGAGAGTTGAGAGCTATCGAGAAGAATTATATGAACATATGTATGTTTCAATTGAATTAATATGATAGAGGAGCATTATACCAAATGTATGTTGTCGATGCATCTATCTGAAAGAAAGAATGGTAGAGTTTCTATTTATTTTCAATTCCTTGTTATTTCTTGTTCTTGTGTTTATGAATGCACTTACATGGCTAGATGTATGAATCTGTGAGATTTTAAATAAGATTAATTGTTTCTCTTCTACGAGCAAGTTCAAGTGTGCATAGTGTCTGCAAGGAATTCATTAACATAGTCTATCTCGACTCATAGCTCAGAAGAGATAACGTGAATATTATAGGTACAAGGAGTGCACAGTGTCCACAAGGTGTGCGTGACATGGTCTATTTTGACTCAGAAAATTCTGGAGAGGTAGATTCCAGGAGAGTTTATCTGGAAGGAGTGCGTGAATGAGTATTCTAACTCAGAAGCTCAAGAGGAGTGGCTGAATTTTTCCATATAGGGTTGGAATTACTTAATGGAACATGTTGCAAGGCGTGCACAGTATGAATTTCGACTAAGTGTTGAAAGGAGTGATCTAAGGAGACAAGAGTTCGAGAATGAACAACCTCAGGAGGTAGAATGGTGATAAATCGTCTAAGGAAGGAGTCCTTTGAGATTTCTCCAATTTAGCAAAGAGAGATTCATCCAAGAGGGATTGGAATCATTCTAGACCAGTAGATCAAGGAGGAGTTGCATGAAGTATAGTCATGAGGTATTTCAGAGGTCGGATTTTGGGACACTCGAAACATAGAAAGGTGAGATCATCGAAGTCGTGAACTCGCGAGGTGAATCTTAATTGTTGGCTACGAGGAGGCACGTGGAAGCAGATTAAGGAATCCAGAAGTTAGGGGTTCGAAGGAAGTAAGGGTGGAACAAGTGAAGTTTCTTGAAGTCACGAATCCCAAAGCATAGTTGGACCGTTAGATCCAGGGTGACACATGGCCGAGACCCATTAGTTTGGAGGAAGTTGTTTTGGAAATAAACATAGGAGGAGATTGCAGTATTATCGGAGCCCGAAGTGGCGAAGGGTTGGTTGAGGGAATAGCTCATGGTCACATAGGAGAGAAAGAGTCTAGCGCAAGACTAATAATCACGAATCAGTGTCTCCAATAATCCAAGAGTGGAGTTGAAATTGGTCTAAACTTACACGTGACATCAAGGGGACATGTGTGAGTGTGTAAATCGCTCAGGGTTTGTTGAAGGCCCGAAGAACCAGTTCGGGTTGGAGAGTTGAATATACAAGGCCGAGAGGTCACAAAATCCCTAGGAGAGAAGGGGGTTGTGTGTGTACACCAATGTGAAACAAATCAAGGATGAGGAAACTCAAATCAAGTTGTCATCGCTTCGTCTTGTAGGCACAACACTCATCGGGTGGAAGAGTAAGTTGCAAAATGGAACAAAACAAATTGGTAATGTATTTCCATCATGGAAAGATATTTTTTTTGAACTTAGAAAGAAATTTTATCCTTTGGGTTATAAGGAGAAAACTTTAATTGAATGGAAAGGTCTTAAACTAGGAAAAGGAAAAACAGTGCAAGAATATACAGATGAATTTCCTAATATGGAATTAATGTTAAATATTCCATTACATAGCTAAGAAACTCTTATGAAGTATACATGAGGTTTACTTGCACAGATTCGTAACATTGTATTTATGTTTGGACCTACTAATCTTGATGAGGTTTATGTTCAAGAAACATACATTGAAGTAGGGAAAATAGGAGTTGGTGTATCAGGGGAATCATCTTCAAGGAAAGATGACAAAAGGAACGGGAATGGAAATAAAGAAAATCCAGCGAAAAGAAAGGAAGAGAATCTCTCTTGCAAGCATTGCAAAAAATAAGGGAATGATGATGACCACTACAAAATAGAAATGATAAATGTATCACTTGTCAATAAGTACAAGAATGATATGGAATCCAATATAATCAATCAATTCTTAATCTAATAAATTCCCTCAACTACCATTCAATTGCTCATAGACAAAACATTGTTGCATCAATGATATAATATCAAGGAGTGACGTCAGCATTTAGGGTTAGTAGGTTAGGGTTTTAAGATTCAAAAGTTTTAAGAGTTTGTTTGATCAACTTCACTTCAACGTTTGAGGATTCTCAGATCAGTTCCCTAGGGTTTAATGCAGTCATAAGTGAAGGAGGAAAAGGTTGAAGGAGATGATATTTCAAAGGACTAGAGGGAAAAGTTTCAAGGTGTTGCTAAAGCAGGGCCTCAAAAACATAACCCTAGGGGAGAGAGGCTCAGTATGGTGTTGCAAAAGCAAGGCCTCATGCTCTCTCCTCCTTCTCGGATA
The DNA here is from genome assembly GCA_009831015.1 of Picea engelmannii. Taxonomy (NCBI): domain Eukaryota; kingdom Viridiplantae; phylum Streptophyta; class Pinopsida; order Pinales; family Pinaceae; genus Picea; species Picea engelmannii. Next base: position 122,447 of record ML793973.1, on the reverse strand, counting down.
ACGGCTAGCTCAAAGACAAAATAAATAGACCAAGACAAGAGGGTTTGATGAGGGAGGTGTTGCTAAAGCAAGGCCTATCAGCAAACCCTAGAAGAGTACGACTGTAGTGTAGTAGGCCTAAGCCAAGGATGTCTCACTCTTCTTGGATCTCAAAGAGTATGGCTAGAAATAAATGAAGAGAGAGAGAGAGAGAGAGTAGCAATGGCTAGGCTCTCTTATTTTTCAATGGATGAAAAATTCTCTTAAAGGGGACATGAGACAAGGACCTACTTTTGTGCTTGTCACCTAGGGTTTTGATTAAGCAAATTTATAAGAAATATGAAAAAAATTTAAACTACAACCATTCAATAAGAAGTTTTGTAGAAGAAACACTTACAATTCATGAAGAAATAACCATGCAAACCCTAGTTGTAACACCTTCCTTCAAGAGAAATAATATAAATGCCAAAAATATATTCCTTCAACAAGTGCGCATCACTTAGTTCAGCCAAAAACCCAAATAGGGAGCAAAAATCAGACCTCACTAATGAGTGAGTCAATTATGATAAAAATGAGAGTGAAAACCCTCAATATATAGTGTATCAATGACCTAATTTACTTTTTGGGTCATAAAAAGGCCGACAAGGCCATAATACCAAAATGATATTGTTTCTACATTAAATGCTGAGTAAAACCCTAATCAAGCAAAAGCTTAGATGTCAAGCCCCTCCAAGGGAGACATTATCCCTTTTTGGGGCCAGTGCAACATCCAGAAGTAAAACGTTAGTCCTCTTGGGCTCTTCCAAACTACCACATGTTCCAACCCCCCTATCCATCTGCCATACATTCATGATGACATCATAAGCCTCCTGGTGACGTCCTGGGTCATTTGCAGCCAACGTTCCACTGCAAGTGGATCAATCCCCCTAAGTCTAGCTCAGCCAAAGAACCCCTGATGGAACGTCCTATTCTTCTCCAATGAAAAGGCCTTATCCATTTCCATCTTGCCTCTGCCCCCTGAAGGGGTCGTAGCATCCAACTAGTGGACTCTTCAGCCCCATGGAGGCCCGAAATGGTCATCTCCCCATGTGTACTGGTCCAAATGGCACCTGTTCGTCACGCATGGTCCTGCACATCAAAAGCTACGCCCTCCATGGGCTCATCAGTCACAGGGATCATAGAAATGTAAATCGCATCTCATCATCAATATTATTAAACATATGCATAAAACCCCTAATATATTAGTCAATAGTTGAAAGACATTACAAAAACCTGCTATACAAGATTGGAGAAAAGGACAAGGCATCCTATTAGGCTAGTGTCCATAAGAAAAGGAAATTTTCCAGGAAGATCTCATCCAAGCAATATAAGTGAGGTGATGTGGCTAGGGATGTCCAAACATGTGGGTACAGTGAGGGCCAAGGACACATAAGTGTTACCTGTGGATGCTTTTGTAGAAGGTGAGTTGTACCTGTCATGGATGCATTTTTTCCAAGCCCATTCTTGCCTTTATTCTTTTTATTCTTGTTTTATTCTTTTAATTACCTTCCTTTTTTTTTGTTCAAAAAATAACCAGGGGACACTGCCTTGGCATGGTGACCAGAACTGACACTATTACCCACAAGTACTTTCATAGAGATGAGAAGGTTGGCTCGTGATGAGACCCCCTTTCCCTTGGTCATGCAACCAAAGGTCACTGCCCTGGCTTGGTAACCAGATGGTGGCAATGTCATACTATTAGGTACCCATGGACCTAATAGGTTGGCTCGCGATGATACCCCCTATCCTCTGAGTAGGTCTTGTATATTTAATTCCTGGGTCCCTCTTGTTTCTCATTGAGAGGCTTTTTACTGCCTTCTCGGGGATCCCTGGGCGAAGCATCTTGAGGTTTTATTTCTAGGTTTTTGTCTTTTACCAGCTAGTTTTACCTTGTGGGCATTTAGCCCCTTCTTCCCAAGAGATAAGGTGCCATCCTGTAAATAGGTCAACCCAATGCCCGAACAAGGGAAGTGGGATAAATGAGCGGGAGATAAGATGAAATAGTGGTGTTATGATGGGAGTGGATGATGGATTTTCAGAAATTCCCCCAGTGGAAAACCAAAACCTATGGGCACAGGCTTGCTAGGGCACCCTGTCAATTCCCCCAAGCATGGTCAAGTGAGAAAATGTAATATCCAAGCATTTGTTAGAGATAAAAGGAATCAGATGCATATATTTAAAGGTTTCAATGATCAAAAGTGACACATAACATGATACCTAGACCAATTACATCACGAAGCAAGAACCTTCTCTGATACAGGACCAAGCCAATGGTGACGGATGTTGTTGCTTCTGAAAAGACAAAGTTGATGGAAGAAGAAAATGATGGGCCCTCTAGGTCCATGCTCAAGTCAATCCTAATCTCGGTACTCCAAGTCTAGGACCTGTGGGCCTCGAGACATGATCTCCTAGTTATCCATAAAAAGAGGGGATAACATCTCACTCCAACTCAGGGACATGTTCTCACCGTAGAGCGTATGAGAACCTCAACATATCTGGAATAACCTATAGAGCTGCTCAATCTGAATAGAAGTATCAGTAACAAAATTGGGGTGGTAATTCCACCCCAGAATACATGTATATATAAATATAGACTGAAAGAAAAGAATCAATAAGTGTGAATATACAAAGAAATTAATATGCAATGAAAATGGTATAATACATGAATACAAAATTCCTACTTACATTTACTTACCTATGAAGTCAGGTCGTCGGTGGGTAGTAACGCTTGATATGTAAAGAATTTACCGGTAGCTTCAGGGCTTCTCCCTCCATGGTCTCTAAGTTGAAAGAATTTATACCTGCACAACTCATGATTTTATAAGGACATGCCCATAAACTACCAAATTTCTTGTGCATACTAGTTTTTTCCCTTCTCTTATCCCATAGCAATACGAGATCTCCTTCAGTGAAGTTTCTTTCCTTGGCTCTATGGTCAAAGGTGTTTTTTATCTTCTCTTAATTTCTTTCCATTTGACCAAAGGCACTCCTCCTCATCTCATCTAGCTCTATTAGTTGATTGATCCTTCCTTGGATTGTTTTTGCATCTGTAGCGTATTGTTGAGCGAAACAGAGGATAGGAATCTAGAGGTTCACAGGAAGTTTTTATTCTAGTCCATATACTAGATCAAAAGGAGTTTTTCCAGTGGAAGTTTTTGTTGTTATTCGGTCGGCCCATACTGCATACTTTATTTTTCTATCCCAGGATTTTTTATTTTCCTCCACAACCTTCCTCAAAATATTCATGACGTTTTTATTGGTTGATTCTGCTAATCCATTCCCTTGTGGGTAATAGTTGGAGGAATGGGATAGGACAATGCGATATTTGAAGCAAAATTCTACCAGAGCATATGAGTTGAAATATTTGACATTGTGTGTAGTGATAATGGAAGGGACATCGAACCTAGTTATGATTCGGTCTTCCATAAAATTCATGACTACTTCTTCAGTGGCCTTCTTTGTAGAAATATACTTGACCCATCTAGTGAAAAATTTTGTGGCTGTTAGGATCCACCGGTAGCCATTACTTGAATTGTCCTTAAACTCACCAAAAAATTCCAAACCCCATTGCTAAAAATGTGCTTCTATTACTACGGGCTTCAGGGGTTGCACTGGGAGTTTTGGTTTACGGGAGAAGTACTCGCAGGGCTGGCACGATCAGATATGCTGGTGGGTATCAAGAAAAAGTGTTGTCCAATAATAGTCGGCCCTTCGGATCTTGTGGGAAGTAGTACGAGATGAAAAGTGCCCACCACAGTACCTAGAGTGTAATTCTTCTGGTAGCTTATTTTCCTCTTCCTTGTTCACACATATAAGTATGACCCCGTCGAGATTTCTCCACCCAAGTCCATCTTCAGTCAAGCAGTATTTCATAGCTTCCAATCTCAAATCCCTTCTTTTGTACTCTACTAGGTGATCAGGGAAAGACAAGTTATTTATATAGTAGATGATATCAGAATACCACTAATCATGCTCTAATTCATCGATCATCACGTTTATTTGCTCACTCTCACCCATTTGCATGGATTCTTGGTTTCTCTCAGTCAACATCTGGGATAAATCTTATCCCTTTATTATTTTGGTGGGTTTTATTTCTAAGTCATACTCCTGGATTTTGGAAACCCATTTTCCTCTAGTACCCATGAAATCTTGTTGTGATAAGACATCTTTTACGGCTGGGTATGGGACATAAGCCTTAATTTTATTGTAGCCGATGTAATTTCTAAAGTGTTTGAGGGACTTGACCAAGGCATACGTTTGTTTCTCAATTATAGAATAATTCAACTCAGAATCTATAAGGACCCTGCTCATAAAATCCATGGGATGGTCATAGTCATCAACATATTTTTGCATTAGGACACTAGCAATAGTATCCTGGGTTGCAAACGAGAAAATTATGAAATCTTGTGAGAAATCAGGGCTGATCAAGATAGGAGCTTGGGAGATAGCATCTTTAATATCTTCAAAGGACTTGTTGGTATTATCATTCCACCTGAAGGAAGCATCCTTCTTTAGAAAGGCGCTCAAAGGTTTTATCCTTTCGACAAAGTTTGGCACAAATCTAATAATAAAGTTGATCTTTCCAAGAAAGGATTGTAAAGATTTTTTGTTGTTTGGGGGGCAGGCATCCTTTATTGATTGGACTCTTTCGGGGTCAATGGAAACTCCTCCCTACGAAGATGCATGACCTAATAAATTTCCTTCATCAATACCAAAAACGGATTTTTTGGGATTCAACGAGATACCATACTTTATGCATCACTCGAAAACAATCCTGAGGTGTGAGAGGTGGTATTTCCTATCCTTGGACACAACGGCAAGGTAATCTTGGTAGATTTCTATGATTTTTTGTATAAGGTCCCTGAAGGAAAAATCCATTGCTCTTTGGAAAGTGGCACTGGCATTCATAAGACCAAAAGGAATTCTTAAGTGCATAAAGGTTCCCCACGGTGTGGTAAATGCGGTTTTGAGTTGGTCTTATCTTTTAAGAAAGACTTGGTTGTATCCTAAAAACACATCCAGCATAGACATCATCCCTGCCCCTATGACCCTTTGAAGAAAATGTTCCATGTTTGGGATCGGGTAATTGTCTTTCAAAGACAATTGGTTAAGGTTACGGAAATCAACACACAAACTTATGTCACCATTCTTTTTTCTAACAACTACCAAATTTGACATCCAAGAGGAATATATGATAGGGGTTATGATTCCAACATCAACCATCTTTTGGGGTTCCTTCTATATTTGTCTTGCCAACCTTGGATTGATATGTCTTAGCTTTTGTCAGAAAGGTTTGGCTCCTTCTACCAGAGGTATAGCGTGCTAGATAGCATCCCCTCTATAACCTTTCAAATCATCGTAGTTCCAAGCAAAGGTGTCCTTGAATTCCCTGACCAGTGCCAATATCTTTATCCTCTCTTTCTTGGTGGTGCCTTTACCTATTTTGATCATTCTTGGATCTATTTATGTGCCGATATTGAATTCTAGGGCTTCATCAGCTTGTTTTTTTGGGTCTCTTTCCTTTGAAAACATCATGCCTATCGAAAAAAAWTTCTAGGGGAACACGACCCTTTGGTAAGGTATTGTTTTGAAGGTTAATAAATTCCAAGTTCATGGAATCAAATAGGAAATTAATTTGTGAATCGATGAACTCCTTGATATTCTCCATGAACCTGATAATTTGATCGTCATTCTCAAAAACTTGCCAATATTCCAAATTATCAGGGACAGAAGGTCTAAAAAGAACCTCCATCTTGCATAATTCATGAAGAGGTCCCTCACAAGATTGTAAGGTAGAAGCAGAGATAGCCAAAGAATCCACCACGTGGTTTTCTTCTCGAGGAATGGCTTCAAGTGAAATTATTTTGAAGGATTTTTAGAGGGATTGAGCCATGTCTCGGTACTTCTTCAACTTCTCATTTTTAGTGGCAAATCATATCATAAATTGTGATACAATGAGGTCCGAGTCTCTTTTTTCCTTTAGGTGTGTAACACCTTTGTTAATTGCTAAGTTGAGACCTAGGATCAAGGCCTCATATTCGGCAATGTTATTGATGCAATGGAATTCCAGCCTATATCAATGGTAAAGGACTTCATCGAAAGGGGTTGTCAAAACAATTACAGTGCCTGATCCAGAGTTTGAGTGGGATCCATCAAACTCCAAGGTACAGATTCCTTCAGTTTCTTCAATGGTGTCAATATCTAACTTCCCTTCTTGGACAAACCAATTATTGAGGTCACTATCGATACACATTAGTTTGTCACTTGACTCATGAGAGGTTTCAACTGGGGAGCCTACGAGAGGTTCATTGTAGAGGGTGAAGAATCCTCCTTCAGGATGAGGGATAGTTTTCTTGGATTGTCATTCATGAAAACTTCCATCTAAGTTCTCTATAAGGCCTTTGTGAAGGATAATACCCAAATTTCTCACGGCATCTATAACAACCACATCTATCAAGAAGAGAGCATTGGGGCAGGAATCAAAGGAAATCTCTAGGTTTTTAATGATTCCTTTTGCAAAGTCACCTCCGGTATTTGGTTGTGAAAGGCTTAGGCCCAATTGATGCATAACCTCTTCCGTCATCATGTTGGCTATACAATTTGGGTGTAGGAGACAGTTGCGGAGGAGGGATTCTTTGACTTGGAGAGTGACATAGAAAGGTGTGAACTCACCATTCTTGGAGAAAGGGTGTACCACTTGGTGGATAAAAAGAGGAAGATCTTCTGAAGGATCATGTTGAATAGTTTTAGGTGGGAAAGTCTCAAATTCCTCCCTCTCATCCTGAGGAGGCTCCATTTCTAAAGGAAGTTCTTCAAAAGGGGTACTGCTTTCTAGGTAAAGGCTCCATTTCCTTTTGGGGGGTGCGAGTTCGACTTGGAGGACTTATGGGGGCTTAGGTTTCGAGACAAGCTCATCACTCGAGTCCCAGAGGTCATCATATCGTGAGAGGTCAACCTAACAAATGTAGTCTTCGAATTCAATATTTCTCTCAATATGAAAGGCTAAGTCTTGTGCTTCATCTAAAGTTGCAGGTGACCGATCTTTGAGGGTGAATTGTAAGATTCCTTATAAGGAGTGTAGGTAATGTTCGAGGATAGATTGTTCTGATCTAATTTTGATCGGACCTTTTTGATTAGAAGGTTGAACCTATCATTGAAATCCCTAACACTCTCACGTGACACTTTGCAAATGTTTAGGTATTGGGAGTAAGAATCCTGTGTATGTTCACTGTTGTACCATCTTATTCTAAAGGCCCTTTGCAGCTCTTTAGGGTTTTGTATGCTTCCTTTTGGGCATGCATCAATCCAAACTTTAGCATCCTCCACAAGGGAGCTTTCAAAAAGTCTCATAAATACATTAGGGTGTTCCTGACCAGTCAAATGAAATTCAAAGCTATCACAGAACTGGGCCCAATGTGAGTTACCAGGAACTGTTTTTCCTAAGAAAAGTGGTAACGAGGAACCTGCATCCTTGGGTAAGTCATGTAACCCACCTTAGATGTTACTTAGGTTGAAACAACTGAAAATATTTTGGTGAGACCAATTGTGTGGATTAAGTGGAGGTGTAGGGTCTGTCAAAGTGACAATCACCACAATAGAGCAGTTTGAGTAGTGTTTCGTGCTACCGGGTCATCATCGGTGGAGTCGCCAAATAATTTTCTTGAAATTATCAAAGAAATGGAAGACACCCTAGTGGATTCGTTAGGTAAGCTTGTAAGATAGGTCTCTGAGGCAAGGCTTACAGAAAATATTTGTCGTTTGAGGAGAATTGACTCAATGTTCCCCGAGAACAGCGCCAAAATGTTATCGCACAGTTTGTAGCTGGGAGTAAAGGTTATATGGTAGAAGGACAAACTAGTGTAACATGAACCTATCCCACCCAATTTCACCACGATGGGTAGGTTATTTCTCTTTAGGGAGGCTAGACCCAGGGGAGACGTCCCCTAGTGACATGGGGTTTTGAAAGGACAAAAGGATAAAAGGAAAAGGACAAGTTGCCCCTTCACAAATCACCGCCAATCAGATAGTCCCATATAAAGAGCCAATAATAAGGTATAACCAAAGAAAATAAAATCACCTCCTTGACACAATATAACAAGGAAACTGATACGTGCAATCTTGGTTAGTACTTCATATAAATCAATGACTATCTGATATTCAATATAAGAAATTTAAAAGTAAATGTTGACAAAGTCAATGTTTACAAAATAGAAATGATAGATGTGTCACTTGTCAATAAATACAAGAATGATATGGAATCGAATATAATCAATCAATACTTAATCTAATAAATGCCCTCAACTACCATTCAATTTCTCATAGACAAAACGTTGTTGCATCAATGATATAATAGAAAGGAGTGATGTCAACATTCAGGGTTAGTAGGTTAGGGTTTTGAGATTCAAAAGTTTTAATAGTTTGCTTGATTAGCTTCACTTCAACGTTTGAGGATTCTTAGATTAGTGCCTTGGGTTTAATGGAGTCATAAGTGAAGGACATAAAGGTTGAAGGAGATGATATTTCAAAGGACTAGAGGGAAAAGTTTCAAGGTGTTGCCAAAGAAGGACCTCAAAAATAGAACCCTAGGGGAGAGAGGCTCACTCCGGTGTTGCAAATGAAAGGCCGTGTGCTCTCTCCTCCTTCCCAACAAACACCTAGCTCAAAGACAAGATAAATAGACAAAGACAAGAGGCTTTGATGAGGGAGGTGTTGCTAAAGCAAGGCCTATCAACAAACCCTAGAAGAGTACAGCCCTGGTGTAGTAGGCCTAGCCCAGGGACGTTTCACTCTTCTTGGCTCTCAAAGAGTACGGCTAGCAATAAATGAAGAGAGAGAGAGTGTGTAGCAATGACTGGGCTCTCTTCTTCTTCAATGTCTGAAAAAATCTCTTAAAGGGGACATGAGACAAGGACCTACTTATGTGCTTGTCACCGAGGGTTTTGATTCAGCAAATTTATAAGCAATATGCAAGAAATTTAAACTACAACCATTCAATAAGATGTTTTGTAGAAGAAACACTTACAATTCATGAAGAAATAACCATGCAAACCCTTGTTGTAACACCTTCCTTCAAGAGAAATACCATAAATGCCAAAAATCTCTTCCTTCAACAAGTGCGCATCACTTAGTTCAGCCAAAAACCCAAATAGGGCACAAAAATCAGACCTCACTAATGAGTGAGTCAATTATGATAAAAATGAGATTGAAAACCCTCAATATATAGTGTATCAATGACCTAATTTACTTTTTGGGTCATAAAAAGGCCGACAAGGCCATAATACCAAAATAATATTGTTTTTACATTAAATTCTAAGTAAAACCCCAATCAAGAAAAAGGTGATATGTCAAGCCCCTCTGAGGGAGACGTTAGCCCTTTCTAGGGCCGATGCAGCATCCAAAAGAAAAACGTTAGCCCTCCTTGGGATCTTACAAACTACCACATGTGCCAACCACCTTTTCCATCTGCTATATGCTCATGATGATGTCATAAGCCTCTTGGTGACATCATGGGTCATCTGGAGCCAACGTTCCACTACAAGTGGGTCAATCCCCCTAGGTCCAGCTCAGCCAAAGTGCCCCTGATGGAACATCCTCTTCTTCTCCGGTGAAAAGGCCCTAATCCATATCCATCTTGTCTCTACCCCCTGAAGGGGTCTCAACATCCAAATGGTGGGCTCTTCAGCCCCATGGAGGTTCGAACTGGTCATATCCCCATGTGTATCGGTCCAAATAGTACCTGTCCGTCGGGCATGGTCCCGCACATCAAAAGCTACACCCTCCATGGGCTCATCAATCACAGGGATCATAGCAATTTCAATCACATCTCATCATCAATATTATTAAACATATGCATAAAACCCCTAATATATCATTCAATAGCTCAAAGACATTACAAAAACATGCGATACAAGATTGGAGAAAAGGACAAGGAGTCCTATTGGGCTAGTGTCCACAAGAAAAGGAAAGTTTCAAGGAAGATCTCATGCAAGCCATGTAAGTGAGGTGATGTGGCTAGGTATGTCCAAACATGTGGGTGCAGTGAGGGCCAAGGACGCATAAGTGTTACCTGTGGGTGCCTTTGTAGAAGGTGAGTTGTACCTGTCATGGATGCATTTTTTCCAAGCCCATTCTTGCCTTTATTCTTTTTATTCTTGTTTTATTCTTTTATTTACCTTTTTTTTTTTTCAAGAACTAACGAGGGGACATTGCCTTGGAATGGTGACTAGAGATGACATCGTTACCCACAACTACTTTCACAGAGATGAGAAGGTTGGCTCGTGATGAGACCCCCTTTCCCTTGGCCATGCAACCAAAGGTCACTCCCTAGCATGGCAACCAGATGGTGGCAATGTCATACTGTTAGGTACCCATGGACCTAATAGGTTGGCTCGTGATGAGACCCCCTATCCTCTGAGTAGGTCTTCTTTTGTTATATTCTAGGTCCCTCTTGTTTCTTGCTGAGAGGCTTTTTACTGCCTTCTTGGAGATCCCTGGGTGAAGCATCTCGAGGTTTTATTTCTAGTTTTTTGTCTTTTACCAGCTGCTTTTACCTTGTGGGCCTTTAGCCCCTTCTTCCCACGAGATAAGGTGCCATCCTGTAAATAGTTCAACCCAATGCCTAGACAAGGGGAGTGGGATAAATGAGTGGGAGATAAGATGAAACAATGGTGTTATGATAGGAGTGGACGATGGATTTTYAGAAATTCCCCGAGTGGCAAACCAAAACCTATGGGCATAGGCTTGCTAGGGCACCCTGTCAATTCCCCCAAGCATGGTCAAGTGGGAAAATGTAATATCCAAGAAGTTGTTAGAGACAAAAGGAATCATATGGATATATTTAAAGGTTTTAATGATCAAAAGTGACACATACCATGATACTTGGACTAGTTACCTCATGGAGCAAGAACCTTCTATGATATAGGACCAAGCCGATGGTGATGGATGTTGTTGTTGCTGACAAGACAAAGATGATGGAAGAAGAAAAGGATGGGCCCTCCAGGGCCATGCTCAGGTCAATCCTTCTCTTGGTACTCCATGTCTAGGACCTATGGGCCTCGAGATATGATCTCCTAGTTATCCCTAAAAAGCGGGGATAACAGAGCCTATGTACTTCTCAATATTGCACAGATTCATTTTGCATTCTTATGCATTGCATCAAGCTGCTCGTAAATTTTAACCATTGTTCATTTCATAAGAAGTAAAATACAAATGCCTTTCAACAAGTTTTAGATACAATGTCTATCTATTTTTCGGTTTTTTTTTTTATAATTATATATTTTACATACTTTACATTTGTATTGTAGAGGACAAATTAGTGATTTTAGGTTTCCCTTTGTTATAACCTTTTTTTTAAGAATGATTGTGGTTGTTTGTTGTTTATAACTATATGTTTTCTAACTAATTGTGGTTATTGTTTGTTGTGTGGAATGTGTTGTTAGTTTATAGATAAAATTTGATTGAGGTTTAAGGTTCAATCAATTCATAATGAAAACATGTTGTGAAATTTGTAATGTGGTGAAATCTAAAATTCGTAATGAAAATATTTTGTGAAATCTACTTTCACATTGAGTCAAAGTTTTCAATTCTTATAGAAATTTAAGAGTTGAAGTTTTGAAGTTGATAAACAATCATAATATACGTTGGACAAAACCAAATACAGTTGTGCATTTTATTCCAATCCATTCTATTGCATTTGGATGACAATCTCATCTTCGGCGTGGAAAATCCATACAAATCTGTATTTTATTTATTGATTACGTTGACAAAAATCCACTAGGAAAGCAGTGGCATACCCAATAGAATATATGTACCACTACTCACACAAAAGACAAAGACAAACGGTAGGGATTGAAATTTTTATTTTGTTTTATTCATTTATTCAATTGTGACAATCACACATTCATATTTTCTCCTATCCCAACTAAAAAACACAATTTATGAGGCCCAAAACAGATTGTTATTTTTTCTTAAGGTGCTAGGGTTAGGTAGTGATTCTTTATGACTTTGTTTGGAGATGATATAAAAGATAAAATAAATACATTTCATAATTTTACCAACAATAGTACAATTTTTTTTTSTTTTTGTTAAAAGTTATACAGAAATGTGCCCATAGGAACTACATCTTGACCCAATTTAAACATAAAATTTTGTGAAAGTGGCATCCATTTTACTCTTGGAAGGGTGTATAAATATTCATAATGGAACTATATATTTTGTTAATGTGACATTTGTTTTAGACCATCAATAATGGAACCTTAGTGAAGCACTTACCA
>ML793973.1:44691-57328 GCA_009831015.1 Picea engelmannii | reverse complement strand
AAAAATAAATACTAAGCTCGTGATTTTTTTCATTTTTACGCAAGCTTTAAAAAAAAAAAAAAACTATGCTTGGGATAGATTTTAATTTTTACACAAGCTTAAAAACTAAAAAAAAATATGCTTGGACCTGGTTTCATTTTTACACAATCTGGAACCAAAGGAAACTATGCTTGAGGTAGGTGGCTTCATTTTTACACAATCTTGAACCATAAAAAACTATGCTTGTGACTTCCCAATGCATGGTTGTTACTTAGCCCCCAGCTTAAAAAACTAGTGGCTCTAACTTCACCATGAAGTCCAGAGGCTGAGGCAAATGCCCCCCAAGCTTCGTTTCATCAAAATGCAAAGGAGAATGAAATGAAGCTTTAAATACTAGACGAAGGACTTGACTCAAATAGAGAGAGGGAAAACTATTTCATTTTTTAACGAGCTTGACACAGAAACAAGAACTATGCTCGTAATCTATGTTTCATTTTTTAACGAGCTTGAAATCAAAAAACCATGCTCAAGTCTGGTTTCATTTTTTAATGATCTTGAAATTAGAAAATCGTGCTCATAGACCTCTGTTTCATTTTTTAACGAGGTTTCCTCAGAGACACAAAAAACTATCCTCGAAGACCTTTGTTTCATTTTTTAACGAGGTTGTTACAGACACACAAAAACTATCCTCAAAGACCTCTGTTTCATTTTCTAACGAGGTTGTTACAGAGACGCAAAAACTATCACTATCCTCGAAGACCTCTATTTCATTTTTTAATGAGGTTGTTACATAGACGTAAAAACTATCCTCAAAGACCTTTGTTTCATTTTTTAACAAGGTTGTTACAGAGACGTAAAAACTATCCTCAAAACCTCTCTTCTTGATCATGGATTCCAAGAGGACAATGCTCTGGAATGACACCATGTCAAGGGACAAAACTCCGTCATGGCTTCCAAGAGGTCTTCACTGGAAGGAAGAAATACACTTGGGAAGGACACCATATCGAGGGTCGTGACTAGCATAAAGAGATCAGGCTCTAACAACCCTATCAAAGAGATCACCATGTCAACTACTGGATCTAAGTCATCAAAAGTTGAAGCCATGGGCGACAACGCCACATAATTGACCTGTGGTGGGGGCGATACCATCTGCATATAAGAAACATTTAGGGAGGAAATCCAGTTAGGGGCAATGAATAAAAGTTGATCAACAGTCACAACTCGTCCATCGTGAGGGAAAGATATCACACGAAAAAGAGTAGACACAATAGCTTTCATTGCATAGACATAATCTCACCCAAGGAGTAAAGCAAAATCCAAGGGGTCTTGGACTACCATGACGTCAATAAAGACAGTTTTCCCTCCCAAAGTTACAAGAAACTGAGGAAGGGTCCCTAAAGGTTGACTAGTTCTTCTGTTAAAAGCTAACAGATTCTGCGTAACCGACGCAAGTGGAGCACAACCCAAAGCTTGCCAAGCAATAGAGGACAAAATACTAATAGACGAACCTTCATCTATCAATGTTTGAGGAATGTCCCGAGCACACACCTGTACTGTAATCTGGAAAGGCATGTAAGAGGGAAGATGAGGTCCAGTTAGCACATCCCAATCAAAACAAATGGCCTCATTACTTGGAGGGGGTCCTACGGAAGAAGGAGGAATACCCCTCAGCACGGGAGATTCTGTATCAACAAGAAAAACATGGGCAGTATCGATTTTACTCTCTAGCAGGAGAGTAGGATCGACTGATGATGAGATCAGATCAACCACTTAGGTTTCATTCTCCAAGGGGAGAATGGGGTCGACAGGTGGAAATGAATCGACCGCTTGGGTTTCACTCTCTAATGGGAGAGTGGGGTTGACAAAGGATGGGATCAGATCAACCACTTGGTCTATTGGTTCATCCAAAGACGTGACCAAATTGACCACTTGATCAATTGGACTGACCGACAGGGGAACCAGATTGATGATTCCATCAACTACAGGTGGGTTGAGAGAAAGCTTGCGATAAGCGGCTAGGATTTGAGGCTGTGAAACAGTCATGTCTTCCAAGAATTTCGAGGCTTCATACATATGAGGACAAAGGTGAGTGAGATGACTCCCTTTGCATAACATACATGGGAGCTTGACTCTACTTTTCGTCTTCCCAACCGTATCATGACTAGTTGATGGGAGGTTGTCAGCATGTTGTTCAGAGGCAAACGACATGGGTTGGCGAGCGCATGTAGACCATGCTTATATAACCTTGGATAGACCAGGGCAATGCTTAAGAAGATGGATACCCTTACAAAGCCTACAAGGGTACTTGGGCTTACGAGGTGTTTGGGTGATCTTGACATCATCAACACTCCCAGCATGATTAACAATAACTGGTTGTTTTCCAACATGTTTGACAGTGGTTGGGGGTTTTGACCCTTGTTTATCTTTCTTCTTCTTATTCTTTCTTTTCTTATTCTTCTTATTCAGTGGGTTACTAGCTTTAGAAGTTTCACCCGATGAAGAAGATGAAACAGAAGGTGACCTTGCACGCGAAAAAGGCGAAGAATACCTTACTGGCGAAGAAGGTGAAGGATCAACATGGGATTGATTCTCTTGGGGGGAAGTGCTTGTGACTGAAGAACTAACTGCATTCGAGATTACCTGAGTGGTAAACAACCATACTGGTAATCCAATAGTGAGACCCGGAAGGCTCAAAGTAGCGATGTGAGGAGGAGCAATGTTTCCATAAGAAGGAAAAACAAAAGGTTCCCCCGGATCAGGGGTTCCTTCATTGGTCATTTCGGGAACTGACGCCATTAAATAAATCCAACCTACAGTCTGCTAAGGAAAACAAACAGCACATGCTAAAAATCTACGAAGCAAGCAAACAAACAAAACCTTCTTACAATGAGCACACTAGTCGGTGATGAAATCCAACGTTGCGGGAACAAAGTAATAAAGGGATGAGATAGAGCGGGTGGAAAAGTTACGTTGACGACCTGCTTAACAGACTTACACCCTGGTGCAAGCTCCCACACATAATCATGGGTATACCCTCCAAGGAGCCAGAGTGATTTTGGCCAACGTCAATTCCAGGTACTGTGAAGACTTGCCCCTCCACAGTAACCTTGTTTAAATACCCTAAAGAGATAGGCCACTAAGGTTACCAATCACTACAGTGATGTTTGGGGAAACAGTCGACTGTCCGATCCACGTGCAAGGGCAGGCTATCTAGCCCGAAATCAACTCGAAAGGCTTCCACTCATCATTGTGGGTATACCCCTCAAGCGACCCCCATAATACATGAAACCTCTACACCAAGACCAACTAAGAAGGGTGAGTAACTGTGCTAGTCTCAATGCGACCTCGTGATTGACCCTTGTGTTAGAAGGGCTTCCCAGGACAAAATGTAATAAGTGGATTTAACCGCTCCCGAACTCAAGATTCTATGTTTTTTTACAGCTTTGGAAAGTTATCTTTCACACCTATTCCAAAGCCCTATGACTAATCTAATGTAGGTTTGCTACCAAAAAGATAATAATGTCTAATCAATTTTTATGAGCGTTTTTTTTTATGGCTATTGTTACTCAAAAGGAAGATGGCGTGGACAATATGGTGTTTTGACCAACTCAAAAATTATGCAAAGATATGAAGATGCAATCTTTTCATTTCAATGAAAGCTATGCTACAAGAAGGAGAAAACATTTATCATTCCCATATGAACGATGTCCCAAAATATATTAAACTCCTCAATATAAAGATTCTCAAGAAAAGAGAAAAAGGGTATTGAACACGAATGCACGATTCATGGCCCCCCCTTGGCAATGAGGGGGGAATTTTTTCATAATATAAGATAAAAAAATGCCAAGAATCATGCAATTTCTCTACTTCAAATGCAAGGATGCCCCCAATATAATATAAAGCAAGAAATTAAATCCTTTTGTTTCAAAAATTGCACTAAAAGAAATAATGAACTTTCCTAAAACAAAGAAACCCAAACTAAAAGTTCTCTTTTAAAGCGAACTATTCAGAAGAAATCTGATCTTTCCCTAAACAATTCTAAAGAAAACACATACTTTGTAATTGAAAGACACTCAAAGCAAGAGACTAATCCTTCAAAACCAAACAAAGCAAAGATGGCTATAAGCAACTCAAAGAATGTTAAGCAGACTGTAAACAGATCAATATAGGCTCCAAAAGTTTAATCCAGCTAATCAAAGCAAAACTGGGCTAATAAAAGTATCAGTAACAAAATTGGGGTGGTAATGCCACCCGAGAATACATGTATATATAAATATAGACTGAAAGAAAAGAATCAATAAGTGTGAATATACAAAAAAATTAATATGCAATGAAAATGGTATAATACATGAATAAAAAATTCCTACTTACATGTACTTACCTATGAATTCAGGTCGTCGGTGGGTAGTAATGCTTGATATGTAAAGCGTTTACCGGTAGCTTCAGGGCTTCTCCCTCCATGGTATCTAAGTTGAAAGAATTTGTACCTGCACAACTCATGATTTTATAAGGACATGCCCATAAACTACCAAATTTCTTGTGCATACTAGTTTTTTTTCCTTCTCTTATCCCATAGCAACATGAGATCTCCTTCAGTGAAGTTTCTTTCCTTGGCTCTATGGTCAAAGGTGTTTTTTATCTTCTCTTAATTTCTTTGCATTTGACCAAAGGCACTCCTACTCATCTCATCTAGCTCTATTAGTTGATTGATCCTTCCTTGGATTGCTTCTACATCTGTAGCGTATTGTTGAGTGAAATAGAGGATAGGAATCTAGAGGTTCACATGAAGTTTTTCTTCTAGTCCATATACTAGCTCAAAAGGAGTTTTTCCTGTGGAATTTTTTGTTGTTATTCGGTTTTCCCATACTGCATACTTTATTTTTCTATCCCAGGATTTTTTATTTTCCCCCACAACCTTCTTCAAAATATTCATGAGGTTTTTAATGGTTGATTCTGCTAATCCATTCCTGTGTGGGTAATAGTTGGAGGAATGGGATAGGACAATGCCATATTTGAAGCAAAATTCTACCAGAGCATATGAGTTGAAATATTTGACATTGTCTGTAGTGATATTGGAAGGGACTTCAAACCTAGTTATGATTCGGTCTTCCAGAAAATTCATGACTACTTCTTAAGTGGCCTTCTTTGTAGGAATAGATTTGACCCATCTAGTGAAAAATTTTGTGGTTGTTAGGATCCACCGGTAGCCATTACTTGAATTGTCCTTAAACTCACCAAAAAATTCCAAACCCCACTGCTAAAAAGGTGCTTCTATTACTACGGGCTTCAGGGGTTGCACTGGGAGTTTTGGTTTATCGGAGAAGTACTGGCAGGGCTGGCAATATCGGATATGCTGGTGGGTATCGAAAAAAAGTGTTGGCCAATAATAGTCGGCCCTTTGGATCTTTTGGGCAGTAGTACGAGATGAAAAGTGCCCACCACAGTACCCAGAGTGTAACTCTTCTAGTAGCTTCTTTTCCTCTTCCTTGTTCACACATATAAGTATGACCCCGTCAGGATTTCTCCACCCAAGTCCATCTTCAGTCAAGCAGTATTTCATAGCTTCCAATCTCAAAGTCCTTCTTTTGTAGTCTACTAGGTGATTAGGGAAAGAAGAGTTCTTTATATAGTAGACGATATCATAATACCACTAATCATGCTCTAATTCGTCGATCATCACATTTATTTTCTCACTCTCGCCCATTTGCATGGCTTCTTGGTTTCTCTCGGTAAACATTTGGGCTAAATCTTATCCCTTTATTATTTTGGTGAGTTTTATTTCTAAGTCATACTCCTGGATTTTGGAAACCAATTTTCCTCTAGTACCCATGCAATCTTGTTGTGATAAGACATCTTTTACGGCTGGGTATGGGACATAAGCCTTAATTTTATTGTAGCTGATGTAATTTCTAAAGTCTTTGAGGGACTTGACCAGGGAATACGCTTGTTTCTCAGTGATAGAATAATTCAACTCAGAATCTATAAGTACCTTGCTCATAAAATCCATGGGATGGTCATAGTCATCAGCATCTTTTTGAATTAGGACACCAGCAATAGTATCCTGGGTTGCAAACGAGAAAATTATGAAATCTTGTGAGGAATCAGGGATGATCAAGATAAGATATTGGGAGATAACATCTTTAATATCTTCAAAGGACTTGTTGGTCTTATCATTCCACCTGAAGGAAACATCCTTCTTTAGCAAGGCGCTCAAAGGTTTTATCCTTTCGACAAAGTTTGGAACAAATCTAAGAATAAAGTTGATCTTTCCAAGAAAGAATTGTAAAGATTTTCTGTTGTTTGGGGGGCATACATCCTTTATTGATTGGACTCTTTCGGGGTCAATGGAAAATCCTCCCTATGAAGCTGCATGACCTAATAAATTTCCTTCATCAATACCAAAAACAAATTTCATGGGATTCAACGAGATACCATACTTTCTGCATCACTCGAAAAAAATCCTGAGCCGTGAGATATCTATGATTTTTTGTATAAGGTCCCTGAAGGAAAAATCCATTTCTCTTTGGAAAGTGGCACTGGCATTCATAAGACCAAAATGAATTCTTAAGTACATAATGGTTCCCCACGGTGTGGTAAATGCAGTTTTGAGTTGGTCTTCTCTTTTAAGAAAGACTTGGTTGTATCCTGAAAACCCATCTAGCATAGCCATCATCCCTGCCCCTATGACCCTTTGAAGAAAATCTTCCATGTTTGGGATCGGGTAATTGTCTTTCAAAGACAATTGGTTAAGGTTATAGAAATCAACACACAAACATATGTCACCATTCTTTTTTCTAACAACTACCAAATTTGACATCCAAGAGGAATATTTGATAGGGGTTATGATGCCAGCATCAACCATCTTCTGGGGTTCCTTCTATATTTGTCTTCCCAACCTTGGATTGATATGTATTATCTTTTGTCGGAAAGGTATGGCTCCTTCTACGAGAGGTATATCATGCTGGATAACGTCCCCTCTATAACCTTTCAAATCATTGTAGTTCCAAGCAAAGGTGTCCTTGAATTCCCTGACCAGTGCCAAGATCTTTATCCTCTCTTTCTTGGTGGTGCCTTTACCTATTTTGATCATTCTTGGATCTATTTATGTGCCGATATTGAATTCCAGGGCTTCATCAACTTGTTTTTTTGGGTCTTTTTCCTTTGAAAACATCATGCCTATCGAAAAGTTTTTCTAGGGGAACACAACCCTTTGGTAAGGTATTTTTTTAAGGTTAATAACTTCCAAGTTCATGGAATCAACTAGGAAATTAATTTGTGAATCGATGAACTCCTTGATATTCTCCATGAACCTGATAATTTGATCGTCATTCTAAAAAACTTGCCAATATTCCAAATTATCAGGGACAGAAGGTATAAAAAGAACCTCGATCTTGCATAATTCATGAAGAGGTCCCTCACAAGATTGTAAGGTAGAAGTAGAGATAGCCAAATCATCCACCACGTGGTTTTCTTCTCGAGGAATGGCTTCAAGTGACATTATTTTGAAGGATTTTGAGAGGAATTGAGCCATGTCTCGGTACTTCTTCAACTTCTCATTTTTAGTGGAAAATCTTATCATAACTTGTGATACAATGAGGTCTGAGTCTCCTTTTTCCTTTAGGTGTGTAACACCTTTGTCAATTGCTAAGTTGAGACCTAGGATCAAGGCCTCATATTCGGCAATGTTATTGATGCAATGGAATTCCAGCCTATATGAATGGTAAAGGACTTCATCGGAAGGGGTTGTCAAAACAATTCGAGTGCCTGATCTAGAGTTTGAGTGGGATCCATCAAACTCAAAGGTACATATTCCTTCAGTTTCTTAAATGGTGTCAATATCTAACTTCCCTTATTGGACAAACCAATTATTGAGGTCACTATCGATACACAATAGTTTGTCACTTGACTCATGAGAGGTTTCAACTGGGGAGTCTACGAGAGGTTCATTGTAGAGGGTGAAGAATCCTCCTTCAGGATGAGGGATAGTTTTCTTGGATTGTTATTCATGAAAACTTCCATCTAAGTTCTCTATAAGGCCTTTGTGAAGGATAATACCCAAATTTCTCACGGCATCTATAACAGCCACATCTATCAAGAAGAGAGCGTTGGGGAAGGAATCAAAGGAAATCTCTAGGTTTTTAATGATAGCTTTTGCAAAGTCACCTCCGGTATTTGGTTGTGAAAGGCGTAGGCCCAATTGATGCATAACCTCTTCCATCATCATGTTGGCTATAGAATTTGGGTGTAGGAGACAGTTGCAGAGGAGGGATTCTTTGACTTAGAGAGTGACATAGAAAGGTGTGAACTCACCATTCTTGGAGAAAGGGTTTACCACTTGGTGGATAAAAAGAGGAAGATCTTCTAAAGGATCATGTTGAACAGTTTTCGGCGGGAAAGTCTCAAATTCCTCCCTCTCATCGTGAGGAGGCTCCATTTCCAAAGGAAGTTCTTGAAAAGGGGTACTGTTTTCTAGGTAAAGGCTCCATTTCCTTTTGGGGGGTGCGAGTTTGACTTGGAGGACTTATGGGGGCTTAGGTTTCGAGAAAAGCTCATCACTAGGGTCCCATAGGTCATCATCTCGTGGGAGGTCAACCTGAAAAATGTAGTCTTCGAATTCAATATTTCTCTCAATATGAAAGGCTAAGTCTTGTGCTTCCTCTAAAGTTGGAGGTGACCGATCTTTGAGGGTGAATTGTAAGATTCCTTCTAATGAGTGTAGGTAATGTTCGAGGATAGATTGTTCTGATCTAATTTTGATCGGACCTTTTTGATGAGAAGGTTGAACCTATCATTGAAATCCCTAACACTCTCACGTGACCCTTTGCAAATGTTTAGGTATTGGGAGTAAGAATCCTGTGTATGTTCACTGTTGTACCATCTTATTCTAAAGGCCCTTTGCAACTCTTCAGGGTTTTGTATGCTTCCTTTTCGGCAGGCATCAATACAAACTTTAGCATCCTCCATAAGGGAGCTTTCAAAAATTCTCATAAATACATTAGGGTGTTCCTGACTAGTCAAATGAAATTCAAAGCTATCACAGAACTGGGCCCAATGTGAGTTACCAGGAACTGCTTTTCCTGAGAAAAGTGGTAACCAGGAACCTGCATCCTTGGGTAAGTCATGTAACCCACCTTAGATGTTACTTAGGTTGAAATAGCTGAAAATCTCTGGGTGAGACCACTTGTGTGGATTAAGTGGAGGTGTAGGGTCTATCAGAGTGACAATCACAACAATAGAGGGGTTTGAGTAGTGTTGCCCGCTACAGGTCATCATCGGTGGAGTCGCCAAATAATTTGCTTGAAATTATCAAAGAAATGGAAGACACCCTAGTGGAGTCGCCATGTAATCTTGTAATATAGGTCTCTGAGTTAAGGCTTACATAAAATATTTGTCGTTTGAGGAGAATTGACTCAATGTTCCCCAAGAACGCGCCAAAATGTTATTGCAAAGTTTGTAGCTAGGATTAAAGATTAGATGGTAGAAGGCCAAACTAGTGTAACATGAACCTATCCCACCCAATGTCACTACGATGGGTAGGTTATTTCTCTTTAGGGAGGCTAGGCCCAGGGGAGACGTCCCCTGGTGACATGGGGTTTTGAAAGGACAAAAGGATAAAAGGACAAGGAAAAGTTCCCCCTTCACAGATCATCGCCAATCAGATAGTCCCGGATAAAGAGCCAATAATAACGTATAACCAAAGAAAAGAAAAGCACCTGCTTGACATAATACAATAAGGAAACTGATACATGCAATCTTGGTTAGTACTTCATATAAACCAATGACTATCTGATATTCAATATAAGCAATTTAAAAGTAAATGTTGACAAAGTCAATGTTTACAAAATAGCAATGATAAATGTATCACTTGTCAATAAATACAAGAAAGATATGGAATCGAATATAATCAATCAATATAACTTAATCTAATAAATGCCCTCAACTACCATTCAATTTCTCATAGACAAAACGTTGTTGCATCAATGATATAATAGCAAGGAGTGATGTCAGCATTCAGGGTTAGTAGGTTAGGGTTTTGAGATTCAAAATTTTTAATAGTTTGCTTGATCAACTTCACTTCAACATTTGAGGATTCTTAGATCAGTGCCTTAGGGTTTAATGGAGTCATAAGTGAAGGACGTAAAGGTTGAAGGAGATAATATTTCAAAGGACTAGAGGGAAATTTTTCAAGGTGTTGCCAAAGAAGGACCTCAAAAATAGAACCCTAGGGGAGAGGGGCTCACTCTGGTGTTTCAAATGAAAGGCCACATGCTCTCTCCTCCTTCCCAACAAACAGCTAGCTCAAAGACATTAAAAAAACATGCTATACAAGATTGGAAAAAAGGACAAGGCGTCCTATTGGGCTAGTGTCCACAAGAAAAGGAAAGTTTCCACAAAGATCTCATGCAAGCCATGTAAGTGAGGTGATGTGGCTAGGTATGTCCAAACATGTGGGTGCAGTGAGGGCCAAGGATGCATAAGTGTTACCTATGGGTGCCTTTGTAGAAGGCGAGTTGTACCTGTCATGGATGCATTTTTTCCAAGCCCATTCTTTCCTTTATTCTTTTTATTCTTGTTTTATTATTTTATTTACCTTTTTTTTTTTTTCGAGAACTAACCAGGGGACACTGCCTTGGAATGGTTACTAGAGATGACATCATTACCCACAAGTACTTTCACAGAGATGAGAAGGTTGGATCGTGATGAGACCCCCTTTCCCTTGGCCATGCAACCAAAGGTCACCGCCCTAGCGTGGTAACTAGATGGTGGCAATGTCATACTGTTAGGTACCCATGGACCTAATAGGTTGGCTCGTGATGAGACCCCCTATCCTCTGAGTAGGTCTTGTTTTGTTATATTCCAGGTCCCTCTTGTTTCTTGCTGAGAGGCTTTTTACTGTCTTCTCAGGGATCCCTGGGTGAAGCATCTCGAGGTTTTATTTCTAGGTTTTTGTCTTTTACCAGCTGCTTTTACCTTGTGGGCCTTTAGCCCCTTCTTCCCACGAGATAAGGTGCCATCCTGTAAATAGGTCAACCCAATGCTCGGACAAGGGGAGTGGGATAAATGAGTGAGAGATAAGATGAAACAGTGGTGTTATGATAGGAGTGGACGATGGATTTTTAGAAATTCCCCCAGTGGCAAACCAAAACCTATGGGCATAGGCTTGCTAGGGCACCCTATCAATTCCCCCAAGCATGGTCAAGTGGGAAAATGTAATATCCAAGAAGTTGTTAGAGACAAAAGGAATCATATGGATATATTTAAAGGTTTTAATGATCAAAAGTGACACATACCATGATACCTGGACTAGTTACCTCATGGGGCAAGAACCTTCTCTGATACAAGACCAAGCCAATGGTGATGGATGTTGTTGTTGCTGACAAGACAAAGATGATGGAAGAAGAAAAGGATGAGCCCTCCAGGGCCATGCTCAGGTCAATCCTGCTCTTGGTACTCCATGTCTAGGACCTATGGGCCTCGAGATATGATCTCCTAGTTATCCCTAAAAAGCGGGGATAACAGAGCCTATGTACTTCTCAATATTGCATAGATTCATTTTTCATGCTTATGCACTACATCATGCTTCTCGTAAATTTTAACCATTATTCATTTCATACGAAGTAAAATACAAATGCCTTTCAACAAGTTTTAGATACAATGTCTATCTATTTTTCGGTTTTTTTATATAATTATATATTCTGCATACTTTACATTTGTATTGTAGAGGACAAATTAGAGATTTTAGGTTTCCCTTTGTTATAACCTTTTTTTTACGAATGATTGTGGTTGTTTGTTGTTTATAACTATATGTTTTCTAACTAATTGTGGTTATTGTTTGTTGTGTGGAATGTGTTGTTAGTGTATAGATGAAATTTGATTGAGGTTTAAAGTTCAATCAATTCATAAAGAAAACATGTTGTGAAATTTGTAATGTGGTGAAATCTAAAATTTAAACAAAATTCGTAATGAAAATATTTTGTGAAATCTACTTTCACATTGAGTCAAAGTTTTCAATTCTTATAGAAATTTAAGAGTTGAAGAGTTGAAGTTTTGAAGTTGATAAACAATCATAATATATGTTGGACAAAACCAAATACAGTTGTGCATTTTATTCCAACCCATTCTATTGCATTTGGATGACAATCTCATCTTCGGTGTGGAAAATCCATATAAATCTGTATTTTATTTATTGATTACGTTGACAAAAATCCACTAGGAAAGCAGTGGCATACCCAATAGAATATATGTACCACTACTCACACAAAAGACAAAGACAAAAAAAGACAAATGGTAGGGATTGAAATTTTTATTTTGTTTTATTCATTTATTCAATTGTGACAATCACACATTCATATTTTCTCCTATCCCAACTAAAAAACACAATTTATGAGGCCCAAAACAGATTGTTATTTTTTCTTAAGGGGCTAGGGTTAGGTAGTGATTCTTTATGACTTTGTTTGGAGCTGATATAAAAGATAAAATAAATACTTTTCATAATTTTACCAACAAGAGTACATTTTTTTTTGTTTTTGTTAAAAATTATCAAGAAATGTGCCCATAGGAACTACATCTTGACCCAATTTAAACATAAAATTTTGTGAAAGTGGCATCCATTTTACTCTTGGAAGGGTGTATAAATATTCATAATGGAACTATATAT
>ML793973.1:4269-15402 GCA_009831015.1 Picea engelmannii | reverse complement strand
GACCTTCTTCAATTTAACATGTAACCTCACCACAATCTAGTCACTCGGGTAAATTCATTTCCTTCATTTACAATATTTATCCAAATATTATCAACCTTGGATGAGGTTCACTATGTTTATCCTCTATAGTTAGAATAGGTTGAAAAAGATGTCTTACAGATTTATGTCATGTTAAATCTACAAAATATAAATGCAAACATATGAAAGGAAAGTTGTACTTAGGCAATTCCAAGTTGGTGATAAAGTCATTACCTTCATGATAAATGGATAAATTTCTCTTTAGATGGTTAGGCTTGGGGTTGTCCCATAATTATTCCAAATAACCTACATAATGTTTTCAATCATTCATCTTAGTTAAATGGTAAAGGGATCAAACATTAATTCTCCCTATCTCAAAACCTACTACTGCCTTTGTCTTTCAAATTTCATGCCATATTCATTAAGGTAGGTTTCTCAATATTTTAATCTATTTATCAATTATGATGTTTTACTATGTTCCTACAAATTTTGATTATACAACCATCTTCACCTTGACCATGACATTTAATAAGGAAGAACACAATTCTGAATATATTACATGCATATTTGAATACACATTCTTGTAGAGCTTATGTACTTCTCAAGATTCCATAGATTCATTTTGCATTCGTATGCATTGCATCAAACTTATCCTAAATTTTAACCATTGTTCATTTCATTTCGTGAACCAACCCTTCACTCCATACCCTTTTCACGAAAATACTTTGCAACTATTAATAATCCTGCATCTTTATCTTTCTATAACTATCATTACATACATTCAAGACTTAACTGTTATCCCATAGAAATTCTTAACAAACCAACACACAATAGGAAAAATGATTTATTAACCAACCATTTTGATATGAGCATACAATATAGAAGGGAGACACAAGATATTGGTAATTATATATTTTGCATATGGTAGAGGAGAAATTATAGATTTTAGGTTTCCATTTGTTATAATCTTTCTTAGAATCATTGTGATTGTTTGTTGTTTATAATTATATGGTTTTTTTTACTAATTGTGGTTATTATTTATTGTGTGGAATGTGTTGTTAATGCAGAGATGAAATTTGGTTGAGGTATAAAATTCAATCATTTGTAACGAACCTCTTCATTACGACAACAACTCGGATAACAGGTGTGATTTTTTTTATTTTTTTTAGACGTGTGTGCGTGCGTGTAAAAAGAAACATACCACTTGACTCTACGTCGCCCCCCGACGACTAACAAGACACAACCATGAGGATCAAAACAAGAAGACATAAGGCGTACAACAAGTAACTACAAGCATTAAACGACCATAGACATAGGGCGCACAACAAGGAACTGTAAGCATTAAACGGCGATAGACATAGGGCACACAACAAGGAACTACAAGCATTAAATGACGAACGGGGTTATGTACAGTACGAAAACAGATGGAAGAATCCATGGTAATAGATTTTACTATTTCTTCACAGGAAAGAAGGGTGTTTAATCTTAGTTCTCTGCTCCGGAGAGAGAGAATTTCATATAGGCTCCTGGTCGACTGCTCAGGCAGAAAATAGTAAACTCCAACAGGTGTGTCGCAAGGGTGGTAACCCTGCCTTTAAAGGGCCTGAGACTCTTGATACGGCACAAGATTCTTTACACAAAATAATCACACACACAGACTTATATAATAGGCTACAAGGAGGTGTCTACATCCCACCTGACACAACAACCAAAGAAAGAAATTAAACAACCAGGCAGAATAATAATTAAAAGAGAAACCACCTCCTTTTCGGAAGGTGCAAGATAAAAAGACTCAGACAACGACTAACCAATATTAAGACAAGGTATTTTCTATGACCCAACTTTAATTGATTACTGACCAACTGTTCCCTTAAATTTCATCAACTCACATGCCTTATACATAAGGAAAATTCGATTAATCTCCATCCCTCATTTATTTGGTTATAAAATCCTAATGTACTTAGTTCAAGGACATTGCAATAATCAAAATCACATTGCACCTTCTCTGTTAACCATAATAACTAAGACGTGATATCATTACCAAAATATGAACCCACTAACATTTACCTTACCTTGAATGTTAGCACTTACCTAAGCATTCACCACATTACCCTAAGCCTTAACAATAACTTAAACCTTATCTCACAATAGTTTTATCATGAACAATAATAGCTTGAATGTTGGCATTACCCTCGGTAATGGCGCCCACCATAACATTAAAAATTCAGTAACATTCCACTAATAACCATGTCCTTACCTTTTATGTTACGAAACAATGCATTAGCATAACAAAAGCATTACTTCTCTATAACCCTGTGTCTATCCCTAAACCCAACCTCACATAATACTTCATTATATAAAATGAGAACAATCCTTTAACCAAATTATAAGGTAACAATATATATATATATATATATATGTGTGTGTGTGTGTGTGTGTGTGTGTGTGTGTTTAGAAAAACCTTTGTTTAATATCAATAAGGGAACATACATCCATTATGTTGTCTTAGGTTAAAAACCCACCGGATTTAATTGAAGAGAGAAATAAATGCAAGCCATATATAACATCAATATGTACTATAGAGATAGATAAATGTACCTTCAAAACTTAAAGAGAAAAGTCCATAATAGAAATAATTAACATAACAATGAATTCACCAAGAAATTTAAGGAACAAGTTTAGGCATACTCAAATTATATTGGATGTATAGATCTTCAAGTTAAAGATAATAACTTAACATAATACAATATTGAAAATGTCAATGTACTCACAAAAATGTACAAGTATCTATTATTTTAATTAATTAATTAAGGAAAACGACTATAAACCCAAATGAATTAAATGCCTAAAGACACTAATAAATAGAAGTAATTAAAAGGGTACTAACCTTTCGGTATTGGTTTGATTCATTCTTGTTTTGACTGAAAAAAAAATAAAACTTAGATTTTACATAATAGTAGATAAAACTAAATTGAATCTGCCCAGCGAGGTTGCAGGGCGCTGGCCAACGAAAGGAAATAGGGCATGGATTTCGCAAGGTGACAGCTGAGTATGCATGCCAGGTAAGGATGGCAATGACCGCATTGATCCTACGCCGACTTCGACTAAGCACCCGGTAAAGATACTACACTACCTACGCCCAAGCAAATTCTAAAACCGTCAAGGGTAGGCTCTGTTGACCAGTCGACAGCAGGCACCGTTACTACATTCTAAACAGGAAATGAGACAACGGGCCTTTAGGATCTAAGTTAAATGGTGGCAAAGGTAAAAGACAGAACCAAAATAGAACCCTACCGTCAACATGCAGTTTCATATTTTCCCTTTGAAATGTCAATTTAACTGTCGCCTATAATTCTCTGTAACTAAGACAAAATTGAAACTGTCATAGTCCATTAAAACCCGCCACTTGCAAATTACTTAATCCTGGACGCAAGGCTTCTTTCTAACAATATTTAAACTGGTATAAGAAAATATTTCACCCCACATACATGACACCAAAGAATGGCAACCAAACGCCAGAAGATAATACAAAAATGCAGAGATGTGAATCCACCATTCGCAGAGAGTACGAGAGAAGGAACGCCTAGAATATCAAGAAAAACACAGGGAGGAATTTACCAAATATATGCATGATAATGACTCACTAACCAGCATTAAATCACATTTTGAGAAGGGGTAGGTGAATTCGTGGATACCAGAGGTGGAATTGATATTGCATGGTCGGGACCCAGAACAAATTGTCCCTACATAAATAAGCATACGCATAGATGACAGGAAATACCAGATCGCAGAGAGAAGCCATTCATCTCTCGCCCGACCGTTTGCAGAGGTGATGTCACGGAAAACTTCATGCAGAAGGCAGAGAAGGGAGAAAAATGTGTTACCACCAAACACAGGGCCAATCACAGAGCTTCAACAGTATTGCAGGAAAAAAAAGTTAAATCTAAAAGATAGAAAACAAATGGGCGTAAAAATGCTGCTCAAAATACCTTCACTATAAAGAAAAATTTAAATCTAAATGACAGAAAACAAATGGGCGTAAAGTGCTTCTCAGAATGCCTTCGCTGAAAAAAAAATTTAAATCTAAATGACAGAAAACAAATGGGCGTAAAATGCTGCTCAGAATGCCTTTGCTATAAAAAAAATTTAAATCTAAATGACAGAAAACAAATGGGCGTAAAGTGCTGCTCAGAATGCCTTCGCTATAAAAAAAAATTAAATCTAAATGACAGAAACAAATGGGTGTAAAATGCTTCTCAGAATGCCTTCGCTACCTCCCAATCTTATTGGTTGAAATTTTTATAAATAAACTCACAATCGAAGCAAGTACGCAGGCCATCGTTATCCATCAAGCATCATACAACATTGAGAAATACCCTTTTACTAATGTTCATCATGTCCTTTACAACCAAATTTAAATCTGAGCATAAGTTTAATGCATGCTACTCTACAAATGACAAACATACCATTTCCCTTTCTCCTGCCTCGAGTGTCATCCCGCGCTCGTTGCCTCTCCCACTCGCCGACCATCGAGACCTCATCGGTACCTCCCAGCCAATCACTAGGGGTACTCTACTTCCCCCTTAGCCCCCCAAGCCGCAAAGGGGCCACACACAATCCAGACGGTATGCCTAGCTTCCCAGCTCACCTCGCAAGGCTGAGCTACCACTCCAATACAAGCTGAGAAATTCCCAACTCCTCACAAGAAATCAGTCAAGTCACAATTCGGCAGCGTAACGATACGCTAACAGCCGATCCCCTTTCTTCCTCATCTCCCTTTTCTTTTATAGAGTTTTGAGACCCACCAACTTTCCTAAATCACATTTATTTTAAGTTTTAATGAAAACCCTCTAAAAATTCTCTGTCGTACAAGTGTCATTCATCCCCCACGTTTCTCCAACATTATTTTCTTTAAATTTATTAAAAGACTCATTTCCCTCACCTACCTAGAGTCACTCCTAAAATTACTCCTAGGTGTTCCTAGATCCCCTTACATGCTTTTAATAACTTTCCCTAAAATGAAGTTGCTAAATTTAGTTCCTTGTAGAAAGTTCGTAATTGTAGATTCCTTACTATGTTCACTTTGCTTTTTACCCTATGTCCCCTTCTTTCCTTTATTATGTTTCCTTTATTACTTAGTTTCCCTATTTTTATTATTCCCTTCCTTTTTAAAACCAAAAAGGTAAATGCGCTAATTAATCTTTTCATTTATTATTTATTTAATATCTTTTGTTCTTTCACAAGTTAGGAATTAATTTCCTCTTTGCAAATTTTTAAATCCCTTAGTTTAATTAAATCCTTACTCTCTTCATTTACCCCAAGAATTTTATGAAGACCCAACTATTACTTAAGTGGGTTTTTTTTTTAAATGTTATTTTTATTCTAGGGTCTTTTTCTTAAGGTTAGACTAAATTTTTACCCTAAAAAGTTTTAAACTTAGGACTTAGACTCTGAACTGGGTGACACTTGGTTAGGGAAGTTGTTTAAGGATTTATTAAGGCGTTAAAGTCGCAAGGCCATCTAGGTTCATTACTTCATCAACATCAATGCGGCGTTCCCTTCAGGACGCACCACGTGCTCCAAGGGTGCCACTCGCTTCTTGTGCTTCTTTTGCGCGACGTACCCTTCAAGATGCACCACGTGCTCTAAGGGTTCCACTTGCCAATTTGACTGATTGGTAGACATCTATAACCCCCGGAGTAAACACTCCGCCAGGTGAACTTGTGGGAGACTAAGGGCTCTAAGGAATAAGGCCCCCGCATTATTGCATGCCCTTTAGAATCATCGTGAGCGACTATCGCAGCCTGCCCTCATGGCATCATGGATCCTCTCGAACTAGGTAATCGTTAACCTACAGTTCGAGCCACGACCAGAGTGCTAGTAGGCTATGGCAGGGCTACTGTCCACCCCTCTCCCTCAACCTCTCTGGAAATCGTGTGTGGCCTCTTTACTCCATATGTGAGTCTGGTCGGCAAGCTATTGTCAGCCTGCATCATCAACAATCGTGTCAGAACATGTCAACATCATATCATCAAATCAATGAAATATCATAGTAACTAAATCAACCAAATAGCACACTCCCTGACTCAATCTGGAGTCCAAGGGGGTTCCACTGATGCCTCTGCATCCTCAAGGTCCAAAACCCTACACACTCAATAAAACTGAGTCAAAAGCACCTGTCTACGTCAAGCAGTAAAACATTATTTCATCTATCATAACGCATCATAATCAAGGATAAATGTTTTAACATCATAAAAGTCCAGATCACTTGCAAGCAAGTGTCCTCAAAGAATAAGTTTTCTAAGTGCGCTAGAGAGGGATTTTACATACACCCCCTTTTATGGTATAAACTTCGTCCCGAAGTTTCTCGATATAAATGCCGAAATAAAATTACCACAGTATCATAAGTACCACAGTATCATAATTCTATCTATCAAACAAAAATGGGACCTGTTGGCGCATATCATATGTGTCCTCCCAGGTCGCTGAGTGTGGACTATAACTATCCCACTGGACCTTGACCTGATCTACTGTTCGACATCGTAACTGTTGAACGTGATGATCTAATATGCGGACCGACTCAGACGTGAGTGCTCCCTCATCCGATACCTGCAAGGAACTCATGTCAATCACATGCGTAGGATCACCAATATAATCTCTCAAAACAGATACATGAAAAACATTGTGCATACGCCTCAAAGAATCAGGCAAGGCTAGTCGATAAGCCACGGGCCCCTTTATCTCCACAATCTCGAAAGGTCCCATGAACCTAGGAGAGATTTTAGCTCCCTTTCCAAACTTGATCGAACTCTTATGCGGTTTAACCCGCAAGAAGACTCGATCGCCGACCTCGTAACTACAGTCGACTCAGTGCGCATCGGCATAAATCTTCTGTGGATCATGTGCTTCTTTAATCCTTTGTCTTATGGTTTGCATTTTCTCTTCCATTTTTTGGATCGCTTCTGGTCCCACCAGGACCCTATCCTCAAGTCGATCCCAACTCAAGGGCGTCCGACACGGTCGCCCATAAAGAAACTCAAAAGGCACCATCTGAATGGTGCTCTGGTAAATGTTGTTGTATGCAAACTCTACTAGAGGCAAGAACTCCTCCCAACTCTTTTGTTGGTCCATCACGTACATGCGCAACATGTCTTCCAAGGTTTGGTTCATTTGTTCTGTCTATCCGTCGGTCTCTGGGTGATACGCAGTATTAAAATTAAGTTGGGTTCCCAAGGCCTCTTGGAAACTCGTCCAAAATCATCCAGTAAACACCGATCCTCGATCGAATATAATGTTTTTAGGCACACCATGCAGCCTCACAATCTCATTGATGAAAACTCTCGCTATGTAAGGTGCTTGATATGTCATACGCATAGGAATAAAGTGATCACTCTTCGTCAAAGTGTCTACTACTACAAAAATCGAGTCGTGTCTCCTTCCCGTCAGTGGAAATACAACAATAAAATCCATCGAAATAACTTCCCATTTCGATTTCGGAATGGCATGTGGTTGAGGTAATCCTGCTGGGTGTCTATGTTCATCCTTTACCTACTAACACTCTAGACATATGGCCACAAATTTGACTATGTCAGCCTTCATTCCCTTCCAGAAGAATAAGGGTTTATGGTATGCCCTCATCTTCATGACTCTTGGGTGAGCCATGTAAACTGCTCTATGAGCCTCGCTCAGGATCAACATCCTCAAATCATCGTTTGGAAGTACGTAAGTCCAACTTCTAAACCTCAATAACCCATCGCTATCAAATGAAAATCCCTCGTATCATGGTACCATCATGGTGTTTTGTCCGGTAAACCCCTCGACCTCTTTGTACCAATCATCATTACGTTGTAAAGTGAGAATATTCTCACATAGATTCGTCTGAAGAGGCAACATCAAAAAGATGTGTGGCCTCCGACTCAAAGCATCCGCCACTTGGTTCACTGTTCCCTTTATGTAAGTAATCTCGAAGTCGTACTCGCTAAGCAATTCCGACCAATGCCGTTGTCATGCGTTCAGGTCGCTTTGCGTAAAAATGTGTTTTAGTCCAAAATGATCAGTCTTTAATTCAAATTTTTGTCCAACAAGGTAGTGTCTCCAAACCTTCAAGGCATATGCGATGGCTAATAGTTTTAGTTTTAATTTAAATCTTACCCTCGTCATTGCCCCAAGAATTTTATGAAGACCCAACTATTAATTAGGGGGGGGGGGGGTTTGTTTAAATTGTTATTTTTATTCCAGGGTCTGTTCTTAAGGTTAGACTAAAATTTTAGACTTAGTACTTAGATTCTGAACTGGGCGACATTGGGTTAGGGAAGTTTTTTAAGGATTTCTTAAGGCATTATTATCTTAGGGCTATTTAGGTTTGTTTCCTTCATCCAAATTAATGCGACCTGCCCTTCAGAATGCACCATGTGCTCCAAGGGTGCCACTCGCCTCATTCGTTTCCTTTGCACGACGTGCCCTTGAGGATGCACCACGTGCTCCAAGGGTGCCACTTGCTTCTTGTGTTTCTTTTGTGCGACATGCCCTTCAGGATGCACCACGTGCTCCAAGGGTGCCACTCGCCAACTTGACTGATTGGTAGACATCTATAACCCCTGGAGTCAACACTCAGCCAGGTGAACTTGTGGGAGACTAAGGGCTCTAAGGAATAAGGCCCCTTCCTTATTGCGCACCCATTATAATCATCGTGAGAAATTGTCGCAGTCTTCCCTCACGACATCGTGGATCCTCTTGAACTAGGTAATCGTTAACCTACAATTCGAACCACGGCGGGAGTGCTAGTAGGCGATGGTAGGGCTGTTGTCCACCCCTCTCCCTCAACCTCTCTGGAAATCGTGTGTGGCCCCTTTACTCCATATGTGAGTCTGGTCGGAAAGCTATCGTCAGCCTGCATCATCAATAATCGTGTCAGAACATGTCAACATCATATCATCAGATCAAAGAAATATCACAGTAAATAAATCAACCCAAATAGCACACTCCCTGACTCAATCTGGAGTCCAAGGGGGTTCCACTGATGCCTCTGCATCCTCAAGGTCCGAAACCCTGCACACTCAATGAAACTGAGTAAACATCACCTGTCTACATAAAAGTAGTAAAAAAATCATGTCATGTATCATAATGCATCATAATCAAATATAAATGGTTTAACATCATAAAAGTCCAGATCACTTGCGAGAAAGTGTCCTCAAAGAATAAGTTTTCTCAGTGCACCAGAGCGGGATGTTACACTATGTCTATGCATTTTCAACTGTGTAATGTGCTTGTATATATTTTCTGCATAAATAGAAGACATTCGAAAATTCTCCATGCATTGCATGTATCTAGAGCCATTCTCAATCACTGCATTGAGATTCCCTATCCCCGACCTATCTTTACTGTGCATTCATTTTTGTTATCCTCTTCTACTAGTTCTCGGTGACACTTCCCAAGGAAATTGTATGTTAAAGGATCATACCTTATAATAACTCCATTCAGTCTGACCAGGATGAGGGTAATAAGAAAGAGGAATATCACTCCAAAAATCAATCTTTACAATAGACAAATATAGTGTTCCTATAACAGGCCCTGCAGAAGTTGACAAATAGCATTCATATGCCTTCTGAAGTTTTTCCCCTGGGATAGTCTCAAAATTCCATCGAAAAATATTTTCATATCCACCTTGAGTAAGAAGCTTGGTTCCTTGTGCAATCCTCCCCATTGTTGTGTCTGTAAAACTAGGGCCAATTTTTACTGTGAAGAAAGAAACCAAAACAAATTTTAATCTCGTCAAATAAAACCTCGATCTATTGTAAAAACAAGGTAACAAATAAAATAATTGTTAAGCAAAGAACAAAGAAAAAATTTCATGATTTGACAAATAAAACTAAACCGGTCTGTACTTGTACATGGATAGGGCCGAGTATGGCTCTGTCCCTTATGTTTAAATAAGTTTAAATTTTAAATTTTTAAACATGTTTAAAATATGTTTAAACAGGGCCGAATTTTCAATTTTTAGCAAGGCCGAATTTTCAATTTTTAAACAGGGCCGAATTTTCAATTTTTAAACAGGGCCGAATTTTCAATTTTTAAACAAGGCCAAATTTAAAATATGTTTAAATGTTTAATTTTTAGAAAATTTAAATTTTTAGTTAAAAATTTAAGTTTAGAATGTTGACAGGACCTTGTTCGACCCTATCCATGTATAGGGACAGGCCCAAATTCGGACCTGTCCCTATCCATGGACAAGGACGAATATGGCCTTGTCCATGTATAAGGATAGGCCTGAATTCAGGCATGTCAATGTACATGGACAGTGCCATATTCGACCATGTCCATGTAGTACCTCAAGCAACAGGATAAGTAGATCTACAACTAGTAACAAAGGCCCAGTCCCATATGAAATCCATACAACCGCTAAGCAAATAGACAAAGTTGCAGAAAATAGACAAAACATAGACTAGCTATTCTAACTATAAATAGTGAGACCAGGGGCTAAGCATAACTGCTACAGGGCCACCACTACCTTKAATAGTGCCCAAACTGAACAAAAATAGAATCTGACAACAACTATAAAGAAACATCACCATAAAGGATCTAGTATATATCACAATATTTCACAGAGCTAACAAAAATTTTGAAATATAAAAATATGTCTATAGTAGTTGCCGCAATAGGAGCAAAATTAGTACAATGTTGACAAAATACATTTGGATTTAGAAAGTGGTGATTATGTAATACCATTGTTATGCTTTCCTTAATTGTGTATTTTTAACTATTAAGTTGTTATTATTGGACTACATCTATTTTTTATGATACATTTTCAAAATCACTCTTACTTGTCTTGTGTACTGATATTTAGTTATTGGTTGTCAAGTATAAAATGTTTTCATGTGATTTGTCTTTTTAAGTAGTTTTAGGAAGTTCTTGGATGAGAATCAAATCAACTCCCAATTTAGTGTGTGTTTATGTATTTAACTTTAAAGAAAGGCTTCATTACAATTGCATTGATATAGAGAACAATATTGTGAGAACATTGTTCTCTTATTTTTTGATACAAACAACTTCTACAATAATGTTTTTATTTTTTAAACTAACATCTAAAATTGGATTTGCATGCATAGAGTTATACAA
>ML793972.1:185213-210225 GCA_009831015.1 Picea engelmannii | reverse complement strand
TTTTACAAATTTAAAATCGAACAGAGCAGCAATTATAATCGGAATCCAACTCATCAAATAATCGAACTAACAGCAATCCAATCAAGAGAATCAATTGGTTGGGGTTTAGCATAGTTATCATGAATCGAATCCATTCCATGATTCGGGCGCACTTGCACAGACTTAAATGAGCATATTGTTTTTATAAAAGCAGAGTCGTTCCTTTTGAATTGAAACTGAACAGAGTTGCATTCTTGTTCTAAGAAGATTACATGACACAACATATCATAACAACCAAACTCAATAAAATCGTTTACCAACCACAACATATGGATTATAATGAAATCAAATCCAATCGAATCGCATTTTAAATTGATCGTAAAAAAACTTCCTCTTTGGAATGGATACAAAATGAATTGAACTGAAAGCAAACCAATAATTTCGTTAACTCCATCAGGCAAACCAATCAATCAAATACAAATGAAAACCATTCAAATCCAATCAAAATATATCGATGGCTATACTGGGAATAATCAAATCATATACCAAATTGAAATTTCTTTTTATTTTTAGCAAACGAAACAATGTACAGGATGCACACATTATAACAAAGCCATTTCAAAATGTAAACAGAGCTATTTGAAAACAGAATTCAAATCATTACATCAATCTATCCACTCACACAACTAAAACGATATTAAAATCCATACCTGTACAGCGACGAGACGGCTTGATCATGCCAATTTGGAGTTGATAACTTCCGTAGCCGATTCAACTTTTTTGAAAAGGATCGAGCCTGTTGTCTTCTGTTTCTTATCAGCTACTTGGAGTTGGTCTCGTTGGCTGGTCAATACCTCAATTCGACTTTCCAGTGATTGGATTTTTTATTGGAGTATGGGAACATCTATGTAATAATGTTCCAACCATAAATCGCATTGGTCACAGGAAGACTGTGTGGGGTTTGAAAGTGAAGGTGAGGGTTTGGACATGTGGTTGAGGGTTTCGTTAGGCAACTTAATACCAGGGTATCTAGGGTCGTTTCTTAGGCAGGGGGGAAGATTTGTTACGAAATCATAAGGTGGTTCAGGGCATAAACCCTATGAGTAAGGGCACTCACTGGCTAAGAATCGTTCCATGTCAAAATCTGAATCCTCACTAAGGACAATAGGGTCTCGCTCAGCAGAGGGTTTAGGCTTGTTTCTAGCCATTCTCGAAATGAGACGGGCATTCCTTTTTTCTTTGGCATTAGCAGTAGGGTTTGCCTTGGGATTTTTTCTCATAGGTTTCTTTGTAGGCTTACTTGTCAGTTCAAATGTTTGGTAAGTCAACCTTAGGGTCGGCTGAGGGTTTAGGCAGTAGGACATGTAAGGGTACAGGTGGCTCGGCCTTGGTTTCAATTACCACGGGCTTGTCAACTGGGATAGGGTCTAAATCCTCAAAACCATTACGAGTGAGGAAAGCTCTCTAGCTATCACCATGCAAACTCAAATGATAAACAACGATAAGATTAATAAGCCCATGATGAAACAGGCTATTGTCATCCTTCTGCCTTTTAAATATTTTTGACATCTTATATAAGCTGTGTCGATAGTAGAAAGGTATGTTTAGAGGATACCCTATAAAAATCATCAGCAAACGCAGGTGGTAGAGAAACACGAGCCCATATCGACCTTCACAGGTCACGAACTACTTGACTAGCATTAATAGGTCATGCCATCGTGGTTTGAGCATAGATATGGGCATACCTCTGTCACACGAAGTGACTTTACACGAGAGAAACAACAGTGTCCATGGCACCTCCTCGACCTTACAATTCTTAAACCAACGTTGTCATGAGGAAGGTAACCCCGTAGCAGAGCTGATAAAATTCTCATCGATATCCAACTGTATGTCGCACACCTTGGCTCTACAGCCATCGAAAGTCATGGAAAACTGTCGTGCTACACAGAGATTAAAACCCTCAAATCATTGCATGAAGTTGAGCCATTCGTTGTCCTCCAAATCTTTCCGAGCATTGTCAAACATTAACAAGGCTTGGTTGTCATTTGGCTCGATTCGCACGACTGGTGCCATGGAGCCGAGCACATGGTAAGCCGAGGGTTTGGATCATAACGCACACAGGAGCAGGGCTACCTGAGCTAACAGAAGTGAACGGGCAAAAAGGGATAGGAATAAATGCCATCGTGCAAATGTGGTGGAGCTTATCTCTGCCATGCAAAATAGTAAATGCCAAAGTACAACTGTCGATTTACATAGTAGTTCAAACCATTATAGCATAGTTCAACAATCATATCACTTGGGCGACTAATGAATCAAATGGAAAGTGTATAAACCAACACGCAATCAACATTGTGCCAAAGTTTTAAGCCATAAATCATTCCAATTAAAACCAAAATCAAATATTAACCATGCGCCAATGTGTATTCATATAATCAATAGTTTAAGCAACGTGCCAATGGGTATTCATATAATCRACTAACCAATAGTTATGAAAACCTTAACATAGGGATTATATTAACAAGATATGTATGAAAGACTTAAACATAATACCCATATATCTTATGAAACCAAAGGTCAAGTAGGTCAAATAAAAAGCCAATCCAAATACCAATGCATTACTTAATCAAAACAAATTACACAATCAATCGAAGCATGAGTACCGATCAAATGATCTCACCAGCTGTATAATGATAAATAAATAGTGAGTGCAATAGGCATATCGACAAAAGAGATAATGACAGTTCAGATAGATCAAAATGCGACTTTGAAAGACTAAGTTTTCACGCTTACAGTCATGAAAACAAAATGAAGGTAAATGTGCAAATGTCACAAAGAATAAAAATGTCGTCTATTTAAAAATGAGACGAAAAATTGATGTTTGCAAAACATTGGTGTAGGCAGCTCATAAGACAATGGAAAATGTGAATTGGCTTCCAACAAGTTGGTGCCCTAAAGAAGGGGATTTGTGTCTCTAATCGTTGGTGCTCTAAAGAGGATTGGTGTCCTTCACAGTCTCAAATTATTTATAAACCCTTTAATTTATGTTAATTATATTTATAATTGATTTTAAATACAAGTCCATTGTTGATATATTGTGATGATTTATAAAATAAGATTAATAATAGTTTAAAAAGGTAATACTGATTGACCCCCCCCCCCTCTCAGTATTCCAACATGAAGGGGTTCATGCACATAGGGGAAACAAAGGATGACAATTGGATCATATGAGAGAATGAAGAAAGTAGTGAAAAAGGAAGGGAGGGACTAAGGATGCAAGAATATGATATACCAGAGGAACAATACGAGTTTGGAGAGATACGTAGAGGAAGGAGGTACAAGAGGAAAAAAACTAGGGCTAAGAAAGGAGAGTCGTGCAGTGAGCTAGAGGGGAGAGAACCTTGAACACTAGTCGGAATCGTGGATATACCATATATAGGAAGAGAAGAAGAGGAGCTCCAGATGTAATATCCCAAGGTCGAGCCCCAGTTGTAATTGTGTATTGTAAACCTATTTGATAGGCTAGTGAGCCATGTTATTATAAGATAGGAGGCTTATGATATGATTAGGCCAATGAGCCTAGATGAAAAATCCAATGAACTTATTTTTGTATGTGTAACAATAATATCATTAATATAATACATCACTTCGTGTAGATAGACCACGATAAACTAGGATGGGGGACTAAGCTCCACTAGGAAGGGAAAGGGAAGGGGATAAGAGGCTAAGGAAGGGGGTTAAGCTTGAGGGATAATCTCCAAAGGAATATTATAACATATTCCTAAAAGGATAAGGTTTGTACATAACCTTTTATCCTAAGTTCTTTTGGGAAGAGGAATGAATTCCAAGTGGAGGGGAAGCGAGATCCTAGAGAGCCATGTGTCATCCAGGACACATGCAAATATATGTGGAGAATTCATTTGTTTTTTACAGCTTGTCCCCATTCACTCATGCACTGAGCATGCATGCATTCATGATTTTTCCACCATTGTTGAACCCTCTGCCATTGTGAACCTTTGTAAATGCACGCTCTAGTATTTTTTTGAGCCCGTACCTTGTCTTACCTGAGTTTTATTGCTACCTTCACCTATGTCCTTAATCGATCTGTTGTTGTTGTAGACACCTTACTAGGTTGGCTTAGGATCTGGAATGAAGAGGTAGGTTTCCAGGCCCATGGATGGAAGAAGCAGGTTACCAGGCCTATGAGCTACTCTCTCTAGGTGAGAGAGTTTGTTTTTATTGAAGAAGTAGGTTCTCAAGTCTGTGAGAAACTCTCTCAAGTTGAGAGAGGTTGTTGGGGAAGTGAGTTCTTCTGGAGGGAGCCCAACAACATCTATATCGCTCTGATAATTATTGATCTGGCCTATTGTTGAAGCCCTGGAAGGGAAGTGGAGTAGTTGATGGACTGTTGGACAGTGAAGGTGAAAAATTCCTGGGTTGGGACAAGCATGTGGGGAATGAGCAGATGTGAGATATGTGTGTAAGTTGTCTCCTTGGATGAATTCCTTTCTATTGACTGTGCAGTTTCATGTTGTCCCTACCTAGCCTAGGAATCCCTTTTCCCGGGTGGATTTTAGTACCAACTCAGGGGTGACCCACTTTTGAGAGTTATGAGAAGTGTGGTCTATGGCTAGGAGGTTTGTGGAAGGTTTTCACATATTTGGTGTACTTCAATTAAATATAAGTACCATTTTCATGTTTGGTTACATGTTCTTTATTTATATATGTTTTTATGTTTATGGGTTTTGCTTGTGAATACTACATGTATGATTTTACTGTTATTTTTGCATTATGTTGTGTGATAGAAGAATGCAAATCATTTGTTAAATTTATATGTATTATGTCTTCCACAAATTTTAATTGAGGCATAGTCCAGTAGGCCTCTAAGGCTGGAATTTACAAAAGATCGGTTTCAAAGT
The DNA here is from genome assembly GCA_009831015.1 of Picea engelmannii. Classification (NCBI taxonomy): domain Eukaryota; kingdom Viridiplantae; phylum Streptophyta; class Pinopsida; order Pinales; family Pinaceae; genus Picea; species Picea engelmannii. The sequence goes on along the minus strand of ML793972.1, from coordinate 205,330 downwards.
TTGAACAGATCAAATTTTTGGTAGTGTGGTCTGACCTAGGTGGTCAGGGACATTACAAAATGGTATCAGAGCCAGGTTTTCAACACTGATCATGAATTGGGATGTATAAGTGGTTATTGAAACAAAATTTTAGTGGGAATGGTTTTCAAGAGGGACAAAATTCAGATTTCAAAGTGTTCCTGAGGGCCAAGGGAGCATCAAGGGAACACCTTGGCTGAGTGCAGAAGCTCAAGAGGTATAGTGGTTCAAGAAAATCTGTAGAGACAAGAATCCACCACAACCATGGTATTGGGCCATCAAGTTTAAGTTGGGGTTGTGGGATCTGTTTGAGAGAAGGTTGACCCTTTGCAACCGTCAAATCTCAGAAGAGGAGCATAGTGGTTAAGCATCAAATTCCTTTGGGACTTCTCTGCTCTGATGGTTTGCAGTTACTTGTTGTAAAAGAGACACAAGTGTTGAAACTCTAAAGAACCGAAGTGGATATATGTCGTAGATCAAGGGGAGAAGTTCCTTACCATTGGATATGGTCGAAGACAGATCAGATTCGTTTGATCAAGCCAAGAGTAGGAGGAAGGGCTCAATGGTGAAGAGATGATCCAACCGTTAGATCAGCGAGTGAGTAAATGTGAGCCATATATCGAAGAACAATTTAGAGGTTCGACACTCCAGAAGGAACAAGTCCTCAAGCTTCTAGGAGGAAAAATCCCCAAAGTCCCGAACTCTAGAGTTAATTTGAACCATTCATCCTTAAGGACACATGCCCGAAGATTAAGAATGTTCAAAACTTTGACAGTCTAGGGGTTGTGTGGTGTTCAACATCAAAATCCTCTGAAGTACTGGAGTCCCAAAGTCCCAAAGTGTTGGATATGATGTGGTAATATGAAATCACCTCGGGTGATGGGGACCTACCTAGGTCCACCATGTGTCACTAAATGGTGGGGCCATGTGTCACCACTTTGATTGGTGACATCTGTACTTCGTGGGCCCTGAAGTTTAAACCATTTGAAAGTTCGACATTCAGGGAAAATTGTTGGAAAAACTTCCGAACCTCTGAAGTCTCGAAGTCTCGAAGTCAAAAAGTTCTGAAATGACATGGCGGTGACATCACCTTGGGGTGATGTGGACACACATGATCCATGCCATGTGTCAGTGTATTTTGAGCTTTTGAAAGGGTAATTTGGCAGGTAGATTTTGACATGTGTCACCCCTTTTATTGGGCCATGTGTCTACTTCTAGTGTTCTACCACATGGCACCAAATCCTCCAGTCTAGAGGCTTAGCACTCCAGAGGAACTTGGTTGAGGGTTTCTAAAGTGGGAGGACTCCCAAAGGCATGAAGGCTAGATTCCATCTATATCATAGATCGCAGAGGACACACGGAAACAAATGTGATAGTCCAGAGATTTGTCACTCTAGTATATCCCAAGGAATAAGCAGTTGAGGTTGGAGACTCATGGAGGCCCGAAGTCCAGAGTCCATGTAGACTGTTGATCACAAAAGGTGCGTGGCGCTAAATGAAGAAGTCCAGAGACTGGGCACTCTGGAAGGTTCAAGAGTATGAAAAGTCCATAACTCCTGCAACCCAGAGTTCTATAATAAATCTCAGGCTTTGGTTGCTAAGGAGTCATAGACCGTAGATCCACTCCACTTCGTGAGTTCGTCAATTCGACACTCCGGGGAATTGGAAGCTTGGGGTTGCAAAAACCTCTGGAGACAAATCTCTAGAGCGTCGAAGTGTTAAATCCTTGAAGGAACACCTTTTTAGTACTTCACCAATTCAGAGTTTGGAAGGATCACCAGGTAATGAGGTATAAACCTATGAAGCCTGAAGCTCTGAAGCAACAGAGCCCCAAAGCTCCAAGGATGTACTATGTAAGGATTCGTTAGTTCGACATTCGGGAGAAGTAAAGCATGAAGTAGAAGGAGCTTCTGAAACCCAAATATTTTGAGCCCCAAATCTCTCAAGGCTCCAAATAAGTGCCTAACAATTATTACTGGGTCACAACCCGTGGTCACATGATTTTGGGGGCCAAAGGAAAGGGGTTAGTGCCCGAAATTTTGTTTTAAGAACATAGAAAGGGCTTAGAGAAGGAGCCCATGGGGTTTTTGTTTTGTACAGAACTACACATAAAGAGGTAAATATGGCATGTAAACCTGAAGAGAGGATCCATCAAGGATCCAAGATCCAATTCAGATCTAATAAATAAGAACAATTGTGCAAATATCACCTCCCAGGAAGCACCATTGTTCAAACAGTCATAACTTCCTTCTTAAAGCTCAGAATATAGAAAGGGAGTAGTCATTGGAAAGGTCTTGAACAATAGAAGATAATTGTTCACCCAGAAATTGGTTCTGGACAATCAATTTCTCAGGAAAACATCAAGAATAATTCTGATATTTTAATGAATCAGAATGGTTCATTTTTTCATGAAAATTATTGAGAACAATTAGCCTGAGAAAGTTCTATTGGTTGCACATTTTTAGAGGAGTTAACATCTGTCATAAAATAACAGAGTTATCACAAAGTGCAGAGAAATGGAACATTCACAAGAGGCTTATAATTAGGAAGATGTGATTAGAATAATGGATGTCCATTTGGGAGTTTAAGGAACAAACTCCAATGGGCATGGATAAGGAAAGGATGAAGACATAAATTTGGTTGATACCATCAGAAAATTGCAGACAGATGTCCAAAGTCACAAGGTTGATAATGTAAGGCTTATGAAGGACAAGGGGAAGTAGGAAGACTTCAACATGAAGTTGATAAAGAGTCTAAACAGAATTGAAAAGAAATTGGATAATGGGAGTGGCTCCAACAAATTAGGAAGACACAAGTCCCCCGATGAGAAAAGAAAATCAAGGAGTGTTAGTAGACACCACCAACACTCTCAAAGAAATTATAAAAGGGGAACACATAGTATATCAAGTTCATTCACTTCCAGGAAGCATAAGAGTTCTGGGTGGATGAATTGAAAGATATTTTTAGAACTGTTGAAGTATGTCTCCTTAATTAAGGATGAGACAGTTAAGATCTAGAGATACCTGAGTGGGATGCCATCTTTCATCAGTGATAAAATTCAGTATGATGATTCTAAAACTTTGGAGGACATGGGAAGAAGTGTACCAAGGATCTATGTATCCCTAGAAAACAAGCAATCAGAGTTTCGATCACACATGATTGAAGTAGAAGGTATGATCAATAACCATGCCTTTATTATTTTAATTGATTCAGGAGCTGGTCATAGTTATATAGATCCCAAGGTAGTGGAAATATTTCTATTCCCAAGAAGAAAACATGGGAAATATTGGCTGGTATAGTTGGCTACATGAGCCAAAGGAAAATTTGTTGAGTTGGTTAAGTCGTGTTCAGTGGACATGAATGGGCTGAGTACCAAGGCATACTTGAACATCTTGCCTTTGGGTTTATATGACTAATTAATCGGTATGGATTGGTTGGACCAACACTGTGTTGTCTTAGACTATCATAATAATGAATTCACTTGCATGGATGAAGTAAATCTGAGGACAACCCAAGGAATTCCCAGGGATATAGCTATCAGATAAATTTCAGCAAGGCAGCTGAAGAAATGTTTCAAAAACGGATGTCAAATAATTATATGCAGCTAGCAAAGGGGGAATATGTGCATCCTTATAGTATGCTATAGATTGGCTATGCAAGTCAAGTTTAATATTAGTGGGAAAAGAGAAGAGAAGGGTAAAAGAAACCACAAGTACTAAGGTAATCAGTTAGGAAGGGATTGAATTAGTTCAGTTGGAAAGTAAATGGATGTTGAAGAATCCAAGGTCTATAAAACAACATGTTTTGGAATTGTAATTTGTCCAAGTATGAGTCAGGATAGATAGATCCAGAAAATAAATAAAATATGAAGGTTAATATCAGCTTAATATTAAGATTGAAAAGAAAAGGCAGCCAAGAGTGGTTTGACTAGAGAGTGCTCGAGCAAAAAAATAATCATGCATGGTGATTAGAGTGAGAGCACAAGAAGATTCATAAATCCGGGAAGAATTGAAGACTTCTAGGTTCAATGAGGAAAACTGATACAAGGAGAAAGAATTTGCTACAATAACTATAGCAGCAGTTATTTCATGGCTTGTTGGGACAACCATAAAGAGAGAATGCTTGCATCTTGCAAGTGTTGCTGATTGTTATGATCCAAATACTCAAACTATCATAAAATAACAGAAGTACACACCATGTACATAATGTCAACATGGAGCACAACTCCAATATAGATAAGTTACATAATAACTCCTTAATGAATAGGGGAACCCCCTCCAGATAACCAATTACCTTTCATAGTTCACATTTCCCCTTAATAATGAATACCATATCTCTTGTATATAGCTATTCACACTTGCACATGAGGCCCCTTTATCACTAGGCCGACCCTATTACATATGTATTTACACATTATATGTACATTTCGGCCCATATATGCCCCCCCTTAGGGTCATATCATATACATTTAGTCATATATATGCCACCCTTGGGTCATAACACTGATAATGTTGCTGCATATGTAAAGAAGCAACATAAAACTAAAGTGTTGGTTATAAGTCTGATAAAGAGGCATGAAAGCTTCTATTGTCATTAGCTAACCAGGTGACATCAAATTTATTTAATGGAAACTATGCAGGTAAGTATTTATTGGGAAATTATGTTGCATAATTGTCGAAGGGGAATTTAGGTGAGAATTTCCCCAGATAGAATTTTATAATACACAATATGGTATTATTTAAATGCATTAACATGAATAAGATATCACTAGGTGTGGTAAAGGATAGAGGCATGTTATAGTCATCAAATCTTCAACATAAAACTAAAGTGTTGGTTATAAGTCTGATAAAGAGGCATGAAAGCTTCTATTGTCATTAGCTAACCAGGTGACATCAAATTTATTTAATGGMAACTATGCAGGTAAGTATTTATTGGGAAATTATGTTGCATAATTGTCGAAGGGGAATTTAGGTGAGAATTTCCCCAGATAGAATTTTATAATACACAATATGGTATTATTTAAATGCATTATCATGAATAAGATATCACTAGGTGTGGTAAAGGATAGAGGCATGTTATAGTCATCAAATCTTTTATCTTTAGAATCCACACACTAACATAGTAACATGTCATGTTATTTTGGTTATGGGGTAGTAACCAAAGAAATACAAGATAAGAACTTGTTATAGGAATGATGCTAGGAAAACTAGTCATGCATGAGACCAGGACATGGTTGGATATGGAAATTGTAACACCATGTTTCCCCCAGTTTGTAAATATAACTATATTATCCAAAAAACTATGGAAAACTCAAAGGTGTGAATGTTTGATTTGATGGACCTTTGTATAAAAGGTCGATGAATGTAAATTCTGTTATTTTAATAGAAAATGGATACATGTTTCATGACTACTGGAAATGCGATGTGCTAAGAGTGACCATGAATGCTATGAAAATGTGGTGGAGGGGACCAGGAATGGTTGTGTTAACCTCCACCAAACCAGTACTTTGTTGGATTTAATTGCTCAGGATCAGAACAACCCTCTGACCCAGGAATGAATTAAAGTCAAGATGGTAGGTGGGAAGACCTCCTCAAGAGTTAATGAGGGGATTGGGCAGACCGCCCATCTGTAAGGCTTCTAGACCTAACCACGGACTGGAAATTAGGGCCACACGCAATCTTGTTGGGAAAGGAAAGAAAGGAAATCGTGGGGGTCAGAGAGGAAATCTATGAAAAGTGTAGAGACGAGAGACAGAACTCTCGGATTCGAGGAAGAACAGTGAAAAGAGTGTGTTCTGATCGCGATAAATAGAGATTGAGTTGATAGGAGAGTCATCTTTGTCCATATCTATTTCTATGTTGGAAGAAGAGATTCAATATGAAAGCATCGTGGTCTATCTTGAGGGTGGCTAGTGGTAAATCCGTTAGGAGTGACTGAGCCTATGGTTGGGTGGAAACAGGCACCCCTTCCAGTAATTACTTCACGTTATCTGGTTCTGATAAGTGTTTCCATACTTTATGCATTGAATTGGGAATTAATAGTTGCATGCATGTTTTTACTTATCTGTAAATGGTTCTGCATTGAAAAGGTTAAATTATGTATATACATTGTTTTCCTTGAGGACTTATGCTTCTTCTTTTCCTGTATGCTCCATTTTAACTCTCGAATGTGTTTTCCCCAAGGAGCTACCTCACATCTCTGGAATCAGAGCAAGCCTCTTGGCACTTCTACCGTCTTGGTAACCTCATAAGTTTACATCACATAGTTTCATAATTTAAGGTTCTAAGAACTAGGAAGGTGTTTCCTTCAAACCAGTAGTCTGAGATACCTTGAACTCGTGCCCACATCCTTAACTAAAGCCTGGCTAAGAGTAGAGTGCACAACCTGAGAGTCATCTGAAATTCCATGTAACCTGGGTTTAGGAACCTCGTGCTAAGGTCGAAAGGAGCTAGTTCAAAATGGTTTTGGAGTTTAGGGAGTTCGACGTCTGGAATGTCAAACTTCACGATAGTCAAAGTTACCTGAAATCCCTGAGTAACAAGAGACATAGATGAATCAATAACCTGACTGAGGAGATGAATGAAAACCGTTCATCGGGACAAAAACCTATCTCATTCATCAGAACGAATCAAAGACCCACTATAGTTAACGAATCCAACACCAACCGCTCGATTAGATCGATGGTTGGAAATCATTGCGGATCGTGAAGGTGAAATTAGCGGACATGCTAGTTCACGGCCCGCAATCAACCAACATCGTTGATCTCATTGGAGATGGAATATCAATGAACATGATTAGATAGAGTCAGGTGAGCACTTCCCAGATTGAGGAGATTGGGCCCCGCAATCATTGTGAACCGTCGATCTGTGAACGAAGATCGATGGTGGGGAATCATTGCGGAGCGCGGAGGTGAAATTAGTGGATGTGCTAGTTCATGCCACGCAATCAACCACCCTCATTGATATCATTGGAGATGGAATATCAATGACCATGATTAGACAGATTCGGGCAAGCACTTCCCATATTGTGAATATTAGGCCCCGCAATCGTTGTGAACCATCGATCTATGAACAAAGATCGATGGTGGGCAATCATTGCAGAGCACAGAAGCGAAATTAGCTGACATGATAGTTCATGGACCACAATTCACCAACTTCATTGATATCATTGGGATGGAGGATCAACGACCATGATTAGACCGAGTTGGGTGAGTACTTTTCTGATTGCGGAGATTGAGCCCTCCTATAAAGAGCGAGCACGTCGGGGCCTCGCAATCACTGTGAATCATTGATCAATGAAAAAATTAGTATTGGCCAGATCATGACCATGAAAACCTGAGTGATGAGGGCATGTGTCACCCCTAACCTAGCTACGTGTCAGCCCATGACACACGCATACCTCACCCATGTGGTTGGTGAAATGACTGAGATTCCGAGAGTTCGGGACTTTGAGACTTTGGAGGATTCGAGGTGCTTCAAAAATTCCTGAAGTGTCAAAGTGACAGAGTAGATCCTGGCCATTAGCACAGGAAGGCACATCACAGTAGATCATTGAATTTAGAGAAGAACACTCCAGAGGAACACGAGGAGTGAAGTTTTGAAGTGTTGAAGTCCATTGGAACCGTCCATTGGGAGGGGGACGTGTGGCGCTTGATCTGTAACTCCGCGTACGGAGTACTTCGGAGGAAAAATGCATTGGAATGTTTGAAACTCCCTAATGTTGAATTCCCGAAGTGGACCACAACCGTTGATCATGAAGGGACGTTTGGAACTCGATTTGTAACTCTAGGTACGGAGTACTTCGGAGGAAAATGGCATTGGAATGTTTGAAATTACCAAACGCTGAAGTCTCGAAGTGGATCACAGTCATCGATTACGAGGGACGTGTGGTGCTAGATCTATAACTCTAGGTATGAAGTAATTCGGGGAGAAATTGGTTTGGAACGTTTGAAACTCCCGAATGCAGAAGTCCTGAAGTGAATCAGGATCGTCGAAGTCCCTGAGGACACGTGGCATCATATTGTGAACTTCAGAGATCTGCCATTCTGGAGGATTTGCGCGGTGGTTCTCTTGGCATCTAGTCATATCCTATGGTCATATGTAAGTATATATGGATGGAATAACCCAAATAAATTGGGAGAGGATATATTCCCACTCTAAGCTCAGTTTGGAGCATGAAAACCATGGCTGAAAAAAATATGGAAGAGAAGAATGAAATAGAGACCTCGAATGAGGGTATTAATTTTCTTAAGAAAAACAAAATTTTTACACCCCATCATGGGTGTGTTACAAATTGGTATAAGATCATCATTACAACACTTGGCTTGCTTGGGCTCATGGACGAGTCACTTAAAAATCATGTTTAAAGAAAATATTAAGGGTGACTCCCTACCTTACCTCTTTCCTAAAGAATCTGATTAAACTATTACTAAAGAAAATAATTAAAAATTTCTATTGTGTGTGTGTATTTAAGAAAAATGAACTATGTGTTTCTCATGAACTACTAGAATGTTAGCTAACAGTAAGTGTTCTGTCATCACTCCAACAGTCAGTGAATTACAAGAAATCATAATCATAAAGGATGGAGATGCACCATGAAGTGGGGGAGGGATCCCATAATAGAGACGAGGATTATGGTGAGAGGAGGGCGGTGGAGACCCCTCTGGATCTAGCTAAAACTATAAGGATCCTTATGGCCGAATTATAGAGTTGCAAGGATGAAACCGAGAGATTGATAAAGGAGAAAGAGAAACAAATGGAAATCAATGCAGTCTTGCTACAGATATTATCTGATATACAGAGGAAGTTGCAGTATGGACCTGCAACCAGCCATGTGGACCAACGACATACAAAGAGAAGTCAAATTCCACCTGAAATATGAAAATGTGGTCCCATAAGTTTCCACACGGGGAGAAGTTTCTCAAGAAAGGCCCAACCTGGAGGCAGGGGATTCTCATCGGGAGAATCCTCTGGAAAAGGAATGGGAAACTCCAAGGGATATTCTAGTAGCAAAACTAGCTCACATTCTTATAATAAAGGAAAGAAGCGAAATAATTCCAAAAGTCGCAACCCCGAAGAGTTCAAGAAATCCAAACCAACCTCTTTAAATGGAGAGATTGAGAAGGGGGAAGAGGTATAATCTTGGCTTCTTGGTTTAAAGAAGTACTTCAGAGTTCATGACTATTCTGAAAACTTGAAGTCTCAAATAGCCATCTTCAACCTGAATGGAAAGGTTTCCATGTGGTGGGAAGATCTTAAGAATGTGAAAAGAATCCATGAAAAGCTCTTATCATGGAAACAGTTTGAGAAATACTTCAAGAAGAAGTATCTATTAGAGAAATACTTCGACGGGAAGTCTAAGGATTTCTATGAACTCAATCTAGGACAACTCAACATAGAGGAATATATCAATAAATTCCTTGAGTTGTTGAGGTATGTCCCCTACATAAAATATGAAAAGGTAAAAGTCCAACGATTTATCAATGGGTTACCTCAAACCTACCAGAACAAGATTGAGTTTGACGAGCCAAATACCTTAGAAGACACTATCCGGAAGGCAAGGTATTGTTATGAATAGTTCGGGCGTCAGACAGAACCTCGCGAGGACTGGAAGAAGAAGAGTAGTTTGAGGTTCAAGAAGAAGGGATTTAAATCCTCAAGGTTCAAGAACTATAGGAAGGATTCAAGGATGAGCCTTCCTACCCGAAGTGTGTACCAGCAGAATTTCCCCTCCCATAGTGGAAACAAACCTTTTGGATCATCCCCAGGAAAGACTGATAACCCAAAGACGGAACCCTTGAAATGTTGGGGTTGTGGAGAAGAAAATTTGTTGAGGGATTTCCCAGACCAAAAACAGAACTATAGGATAATTTACAAGATCCAAGAAGCTACCATAGTCAATGATGTCGCTAGGAGCATGCCACGGATTTATGCAGCTTTGGATAATAAACAGTTGACCACCAAGCTTCAGTGGTGGAGATGGAAGGTATGATCGCCAACCATCTAGTTTCTGTTATAATTGACCCTGGTTCTAATTTGAGTTATGTGGCCCCTCAGACTGTTGATAAGTGTAAATTGAAACCAGTTAGACATGTTAAGCCATGATTGGTACAACTAGCCACTGGAACCAAGAGAAAAAGTAATAGAGGTATTACCAGCTTGCCAATTCATCATGGATGGGTTTCCCACCCAAGTGACCCTTAACATACTTCCCCTAGGACCTTATGACTTATTGATTGGTATGGATTGGTTGGCTTCTTATAAAACTAAGTTGGAATGTTACCATAAGACTTTATAATGTGTAAATGAAGAAGGGGGAAAGATGACCCTCCAAGGGATTCAGAAACATGTCTCAATGAGACAAATATCAACCCTTCAAATGAAAAAGTATTACAGAAAGAAATGTTCTCTATATGCAATACAAGTGTTGGAGTCTATTGAGGATGAAAAACTGAATCTAGAGGACCACCCCATATTAAGAGAGTATAGAGACATGTTTCTAGAGGACGTATCGGTTCTACCTCCGAGAAGAGACATTGACTTCTCGATAGAACTTACACTGGGAGCAGTGCCAATGTCTAGGACACCCTATAGGATGAGTACACCCAAGCTAGTTGAGCTCAAGCTACAGCTAAAGGAAATGATGGACAAAGGCTACATCTGGCCCAGTGTGTATCCATGGGGAGCACTATCCTTGTTGTGAAAAATAAATATGGCACGCTCTGATTGTGCATAGATTATAGACAACTCAATAAGACAACCATAAAGAACAAGTATCCCTTACCAAGAATTGATGACTTGTTTGACCAATTAGGGGGTGATTCCATTTTCTCAAAGATTGACTTGAGGTCTGGATACCATCAAGTCCTAATCAAGGATGAAGACATCCATAAAACGGCCTTTGGGACAAGGTATGGTCACTATGAATTTGTGGTGGTGCCATTTGGACTAACCAATTCCCCCGCCACTTTTATGTGCTTGATGAACAATGTACTCAACAAATTCCTAGACAGATTTGTATTGATTGTCAATGATGATATCCTAATATACTCCAAGAATAGAGAAGAGCATGAAGAACATCTTAGACTTGTACTTCAAGTACTAAGAGAGAATCAACTATACGCTAAGCTTATCAAGTGTGACTTTTTCCAAAAGCAAGTGCATTACTTGGGCCATGTTATTTTTGAAGAAGGGGTGGCAGTAGACCTTGACAAGATCAGATCTATTATGGAATTTCCTACCCCAAAGGATGTATATGATATCAGATCCTTTATGGGCTTAGCAGAATATAATAAAAGGTTCATAAAAGGATTTTCCAAGATTGGTTGTCCAATCACTGCCCTCTAGAAAAAGGGGGTTAAATTCACTTGGACATCAGAATGTGAAGAAATATTTCAGGAACTAAAATACCTTCTTTTTCATGCACCCGTGATGAAGATTGCAGACCCTGATAATGACTTCCTCGTGTGTACAAATTCCTATAAGGAAGGACTCGAAGGAGTCCTTATGCAAGAGGGATGTGTAATTTTCTATGCATCCAGGAAATTGAATGAGAATGAAAGCAATTATGTGACCTGTGGTATAGAGTTGGATTCCATAGTGCATGCTTTAAAAATGTGGAGGCATTACCTCCTGGGTAGGAGATTTGTACTTATGACAGACCATTGTGGGTTGAGGCACCTGTTTTATCAACAAAAAATCAATGCTAGACAAGCTAGGTGGGTGGGTCTCCTTAGTGAGTTCGATTTCAAAATAAAACACATCAAAGGAAAGGAAAATAGGGTAGTCGATGCCCCTAGCAGAAGTGTGAAAACAATTTGCCTGGCAACAGTAAGCGCCTATGAAACGGATGTCAAGGAAAGAATCAAGAATGCACAATAAACAGATACATTCTTCAAGACCGTGACCTCATAACTAAGGAAAGAGCCTACAAGGATAAAGTATGAAGGCTATCAGATGCTCGATGAAGGCCTACTAACCTACAGAAACAGATTGTATATTCCAATTTGTGATGAATTGAAGAGGTTCATAATGGATGAACTACACAAGAGACCATATATTGGTCACCCAAGATATCATAAAATGATCACGGCCACTAGGAAACAATTATATTGGCCTGGACTGAAAAGGGACATAGCCGACTATCTAGCTAAGTGCCTAGAATGCTAGCAAGTTAAGGTAGAACATTGGCACCCAGTAGGGTTATTAGAGCCTCTACCAATTCCAGAATGGAAATGGGAAACCATTTCCATGGATTTCATCACCAGATTACCAAGATCAACTAAGCAGAATGATGCCATCATGCTAGTGGTGGAAAAATTGAGCAAGTCTGTTCACTTCATTCTTTTCAAGTCGACTTTCAAGGCGATAGATATTGCCAACATCTTCATGAAGGAGATATTTAGACTGCATGGCATGCCTAGAGATATTGTATCCGACAAATACACCAAATTCACTTCAAGCTATTGGAAATCCTTGACGGATGGTATTGAGACTAAATTATTGTTTAGCACAACCTATCACCCCCAAACTGATGGATAGACAGAAAGAGTAAACAAAATATTAGAAGACATGTTAAGGATGAATGTAATGCATCATCCTAAGAAGTGGGAAGACTATCTGCCATTGTTAGAATTTTTCTACAACAACGGTTATCAAGAGTCACTAAAGATGAGCCCTTTTGAATCCCTCTATGGTAGACAGAGCAAAATTCCCACCAGCTGGAGTAATCAAGTGGATAGAATTTCAATTGGACTGGACATGCTGAAAGAAATGGAGAAACAAGTGATTCAGATAAAACAAAATATGAAAATTGCTCAGGATAGACAAAAGAGCTATGTCGACCGAAAGAGAACCCCCAAAGAGTTGAAGACAAGAGACCATATTTATCTCATAGTTAGACCTAGGAAGAGTTCCCTAAGAATAGGAGCTTGTGCCAAGATGGCACATCGGTATTGTGGACCCTTTGAAGTCTTAGATAGAGTGGGACCTGTAGCCTATAGGTTAGTACTCCCTCCCACAGTAAAGACACATAATTTTTTCCATGTTTCATTATTGAATAAATATGTACATGATTCTAATAATATAATTGACTGGTCTATGATCCAGGTGGAACCAGAGGGAGAATTCATGCCATAACCTCAATCCATACTAGACAGGAAGGAAACCTCACTCGGGAATCGAACCATTGCACAGGTCAAGATGCATTGGAAACACTTTGGCCCAGATGAGGCTACGTGGGAAATGGAGGATGTTATGAGACAAGCATATATGATTTTTTTAATTATGAATATACATAGCATGTTTATAGATAAAACATCGAGGATGGTGTTTTTTTAAGGGGGAGGTAATTGTAACACCCTGTTTCCCCCAGTTTTTAAATATAACTATATTAGCCAAGAAACTATGGCAAACTCAAAGGTGTGGATCTTTGATTTGCTAGACCTTTGTATAAAAGGTCGATGAATGTAAATTATGTTATTTTAATAGAAAATGGATACGTGTTGCATGAATGTTGGAAAGGGGATGTGTATATTTATGCATCTGTCTATCCACAGACAGCCGCCATGGTAGCATGACAGCAGGAGTTTAACACACGTGTTAACCTCCTGGTGCCTTCCAAAATGTGGTATCTTCATCACGTTCAAGATAGTGGACTACGCGAGGTTCATAGTCCATGGTTGGGGGATTATCCTCGACTTCTTCCCCTTCATCCTAATCAAATACCTGTGAGGAGTGAGCATGTTGTAGTTCTTGCAATCCCCTAGGTTTAAGTCGTTGAATTTTAATGTTATGATCTTATCCAACTGTGGTCGAACTGCACGTATCCCCTTCGGGAGGTATGCAATAACCAGAGTGTAATCAAAGTCCCTTGGGACACTGTCATGACTCACCGCACCGGCCAGAGGCAGGATGTAGTCATCCAGGATATTCGGGATTAACTTCATGTTCGCCAAGTCAGCTCGATGATCGGTTCTTTTCTCAGCTACATCTCGGGATGGTCCATATCTGTGAGCAGTCGACAAAGAGGCTTGCACTCCTCTCATCAAAGAAGCTTGAATCCCTGCACACATTACTTTTTTGGCCATTAGATCGATTAGAACCTCTTCAACCGAATATTCTATGGAACTGAGTTCCTCCAACATGCACACTCAATATCGAATAACTCGGGTCGATGAATGAATGCTCAATGCAATAGAACAGGTGTCAAAATCTTAGTAAACATAGCGCAGTAATAATGAGTTCTCTTGTTGGCTCGAATACAATTCGTGAAAGTGTTCTTGATGCAACAGTTGATAGAATAAGTATATAGCGATGTAATGGATCCCTCCAACGGACAAGAGGCCTTAATCAATGCAATTATGTCTGTTACGACGCGGTCCCAATGGTTCGATGGTGAGCTTTATGTTCATAACTATTATTCTAACCATTTGGGAGCATCAATCTAACAGTCATAATGCCTCCAACGGTTATATTTCTCTGCCATGGTGAAGTGTCATTTTGAGTTGTTCTGATATCTCGGAGAAGTTCCAATTTTCCACACCTTCCTTCTACTAAGTGTTGAAATATTGTAACTGCAAAGAGTATTCTTATTATTATTCATATATTATTCATAGGATCAATCCCCATTGTGGATTGATCATGTCGGTTATTGTAATAGGGCCAAATCCCCTTTTGCGGATTGGTCAACAGACAATTATAATATGCAGAATAAGAAGTCGACCCCAACAGTTAATAAGGAGACCCAGAAATATAATAAAGGTGGGTTTACCCACCCAGTTGGAGAAGTCGTCCCTACCATTGAAGATACACTTCACACATGCCAGACTTGTATAAATAAAGGAGGTTAGCGCCTCACTTGGACATAACTCACTTGCTCAGTTTGAGAGACAAGTTCTGATCTGTTACCAGCAAAGGAGAGAGAGAATGGCACATATCTTGGGAGAGGACTTTATGTTTTAGCATAGATATCTCTTGGCATTGTATTGGCTATCTATATTAAGGAAGTTTTGTTGGGTTTTCTTTCCCTAGAGGGTTTCCCATGACAAATGTTGTGTCTCTTGTGATTGTGTATTTCTCGGTGATCTTGGATTATGCTATTGTTATCTAATGAAATGAAAACATCTATAATAATGGCTTAAACATTAACATGGTTTTAGAGCCAAGCTGAAGAGAGAATCTTTCACAAGAGAAAAGTGAAAAATGTCATTGTTACCGTACATGAAAATTAGGGTTTTTCAAAAGTGAATCTTTTTAGCCCTAAAACTATCTAGAAAGTTGCGCCCTCCCCCAAGGATCATTTTGGCACCTTCAGTGCACCTTTTCAGTGGTTAGATCTCCCATAAGGTGAAACCCTAGTTTCACAAAGTACCAGAAAACTAGAAAACCAGAAGTACCAGAAGTACCAGAGTACCAGAAGTACCAGAAAACCAGAAGCACCAGTCCAGAAATCCGTAGATCAAGTTTGAGGGGGTAAAAGTTGGATTTTCGAAATTCTGACTACACCATCATACTCACCTCAACGCAGCGCATCTATTTCCTGGATCAAAATTTCAAAATTTGAAGTTTGAAAAAATAGGGTTTCCTCATAAAACCCTAAGTTGCAGTTGTAGTTGCAGTCTCATAACCAATTTCAGTTGCAGTACCAGTTGCAGTTGCAGCCATAGAACCAGTTGCAATCACCCTTGAAGTTTTCTTAAGAGTTGGTAATGATTACCACTGCTACCATATGGAGCTACTACCTGCAAATGTTATCATAGGTATGTACTAACATATGTTTAAATGGTTAAACTTTAAAGAGTATTTGCAGGTGTTAGCGATATTTCTTGTCTTGGGATTAGGCGTACCCAGGTCTACGGTTTACACGGGAAGCACCTGAGCATATCACAAGATAATCCCATTTTGTAGAAGTGAGTCGAGCAAGCCAGAGGGAAAAGTTTTGTCTTCAGCAGTCGAGAACCATCCTCAAAGAAAATCGACGGTCAGAATCTTACAGAGGAGATCGACAAAATCCCATCAGTTGTTAGATCTCGAGAAGTTGCATCGGGGTTAACCCCTAGTGTGCAGAGGAGGAGAGTCGGGTTTCAGTTCATCGCAGGATCGGAGTTTCTGGAGGCAAGAAACTCTTACATGAATGAATCGCGATACGCGATTTCCCGATGGAGCTAAGGACTGTAGTGGGGGACAGGTGTCAGGAGGTCAATCCTTGTAGGAAGGCAGCGCCAAGTGGCATCAGCATATCGCGAACTCGGAGGTTTGTGAGTTAGAGCTGCAAAGATTTGCGTGCAGAGTTGCGAGATCGCGAGAAGCGATACCTTGGCAATCGTCAGATTAGCATGTGGGACCACAAGAGAAAGTGGAATACAGGTGGCAGGCTATCGCGAGTCCGGAGGATGCATGCTTGTTAACATCGAAAGCACCGAAACCCCGAAAGAGGTTTGTCTCTAGTCATATAAAAGGTGGTCGTATGGGCCATAGTGTAGTCAGGAGGGCTGACCCATACATGCGCTCATCGGAGAATCGGTGATCGGGAGTTCAGAGGGTCAAGAACTCTCGACAACGGGGAACGTAAAACCTCGAAACCCGATACAAAGTCGGGAAAGGGTCACGGTGAATTTCAGAAAACCATGAGGAAAGAAGAAGAGACCTGTAGGATGGATCGGGTGTCCATCAGGGATTCCACTCAAGGATCCAAAAAGGCCGCTTCGGTTCGACAGAAAGGAGAAAGAGGGTGGGTGAAGCCTCATGTCACCCATTTATTGCAGAGCATGGAGGTCCCGGCCAAGATTTACCCAGGAGGGTCCCTTGTACCGTTTTTCTTCAGGAAATCCACGCCGAGTCTCCAACTCACCAGTGGAACCTGCACACGCCAATTCAATATTCAAGTGGCTCAGCTACCCCCTGGTGTGAGCCATGCTGAATTAAAGAGGCGTGTGACAGGGAAGCAGAGGGTATATTTGATTAAGGCAGACTGACAGCCCATCCTAATAGATAAGCTACTCAATGTCAGGCATTGAATTCGTGATATGATCGCGCCTTCAGGGCCTCAGCCAGTTCCAAGTATATGTAGGAATTTTTGCCATTTTTGTAGGTATCGATGGTTGAGATGAGCTCCCGGTTGTAAAGTTTTAATGAAGCATTGTTAATCTAGTTATGTATGAACTTTTGAGACTTCTTGCCTTATGAATGTCAGCTTCTTTCGTGTCTTTGTTTACACTGTGTTAGAGCAGCTCGAAATTGGAGGATCCAGTCGAGCTATAGCTATTATAGGATGATGTTGTAATGGATCATTGTAATAGTTATATTGTCTCTAATCAGTTCTTGTAATTTCCAACGCTGAGTGACTTGGAATTGGAGGATCCAGTCAAGTCCCCTTTCAGTTCCTTGAGACCCTAAACCAAGTGGATCTTCCATTTAGAGTCTTTCTTCTGCAAACTATCGAAAGCCTGCTGCTCGAAGTTGTTTTCTCACCTTTCTTGCTAAGTATTTCACCTGATCAGATTTTAATCAACCTACTGGCTGAAGTTAGGATTCCATACCTCCTTTTTTCTTTACATACCAAACCCAGTCCATGAGTTGGAATGATATTTCCTTGAGTCTTTACCTCCATTGATCACCCTTTAAAAAACAAATTGTGACATTAAACTGATGGGTGTCGGGCTTTGCTCCTGTAAGAAATCCAGGAGTGAATTCCAATGCTAACAGTAGGAGAAGGGATCTCTTGCCATAGATCCAGAAGGATCTCAAGATCCAACACATTCAGAGGAATGATGCAACCCAGGTGTGATTATTCTGATATGCATCTATTTGTCATGACATTATCTTGATTAGTGTTGCATGTTGAATATATGATCAAATTATTAAGGATTAAAATTTGATCATAGAGCTTATCCTCCAACCTAACCTTCTGTCAAGATAGCGTATTGTCTTAGTACAATAGACAGGTTGAAGAAAGCACTCATCACTTGAGTGAAGGAGACTTGGAAGAAAATAAAGCACCCATTCTTGAGGACAAGGCTCCAAGTTTGATTAATCAAGATTAAAAGGTACACATGACAAGATGATGACTATAGTTGAGATAGCAGTCATCGTAAAGTATTATACTTGATAGCATGTGAGCATATAGAGGTAAATAATTTGCCTAATACAACTAACACCTCCTCTAGGAGAAACCTCGTGTGTTAGTTTCAGGTTTCCATGGAAGAATTCTTGGTCACAACACTATGAGAGTGTTGACCTCATTTCGTATTGTATTCCTTACCTTTATTCCTTGCTTCAGATAAATTATAAGTGATAGCTCTAAAGGAGATACTATGATGATTGTTCATGCTATTGCTTTATATTATCAGAAGGATATTATTATTGCTTGTTGTTTTGTTGAACTTGCTCCAGGTCACATGAAGAAGCTATAGCAAAGGTTGCAGAAGGAAACGTGCTAAAGGAAAGACCATAAATGAAGCAATCATCATTGGAAAAGAAGAAGGTGGCTTGCATAAGCTAAAGGGTCACTCAGAAGCTGCCATGACCCATGCCATTAAAGAATCCATGTGAACTTTGGCATAGAAGATTAGCTCACATCAACTACAAGGTGCTACCATACATATGCAAAGCGGTCACAAGTTTACCAGAACTCAAAGGTGACCATGAAGGCGTATGCAATGGATGTGCACAAGTGAGAACATCAAGAACCCGTTTCCTAAGAGGGACAGCAAAACAAAAGGAGTCCTAGAACTCATTCATTCAGATATGTGTGGCCCAATGCCATCATCCTCCATTAGTGGGTATGTATACTATGTATCATTCATTGATGATTACTCTCGTAAAACCTAGATATATTTCTTGAAGACTAAAGATGAAGTGTTCAATAAGTTCAAGGAATTCAAAGCCTTGATAGAGAACCTTTCTAAAATAAAGATCAAGATACTCAGGTCAGATAATGGAGGAGAATATACCTCAAAAGAATTTGTGAACTTCTACAAAGATGTGGGAATCAAGAGGGAACTCACTACTCCCTATAATCCACAACAAAACGGTGTAGTTGAATGGAAGAACAGAACCATACTGGAAGTTGTGAAGACTATGATCCATGATCAAGATCTTCCTATGTGCTTATGGGCAGAAGCATCAATAGAAGTTATTTATGTGTAGAACTGACTATCCCATAGCACACTTGGGCTCAAGACACTGGAAGAGATGTTCACCAGAAAGAAGCCAGAGGTAAGCCATCTTAAAATATTTGGCTGTCCAGTGTTTATTCATATACCTAAAAAAAAGAGAAACAAGTTGGACCCTTCAGGAAAGAAGGGAATATTTTTGGGATACTGTGAGGTCTCCAAGGCCTTCAGGATCTATATAATAGGTCAACATCACATTGATATCAGTAGGGATGTGACCTTTGATGAATATGCAGCGCTCAAGAAATCTAAAATATGCCAGCTTGAAGAGGTATATGAAGAGGAACCCGTAATCCCCCATACTACAATGAGGAAGGTTCCCAGAGCTGCAGAACCAGAGAGGGAAGTCGTAACTTCCCCTGATGAAGAACTTCTATAATACCATGATATAGTAGAAGTACAAGAACCTCCTCAGATGACGATCCTCCATAAAAGAAATCCAGCCTAGGCTAGAGAGCTTATTCAAGATGGAGAGAAGTACGGTGTTCCCCAAGGAACCATGAGACAGGTGAAAAGACCAAAGCCATTCTCCAGTTATATGGCTTTGATGTGTGACCTCCTAGAAGAGGATCCTACCTATTTTGAAGAAGCCATTCAAAGGAAAGAATGGGCAGATTCCATGACAGAGGAATACCAATCCATAATGAAGAACGAAGTATGGGAAATAGTTCCCAGACCAAAGAATAAATATGTGGTATCCTCTAGATGGCTCTTCAAAATAAAACATGGTGTTGATGGAAGTATTGAGAAGTATAAAGCAAGATTTGTCGCTCGTGACTTTTCCCAGAAGGAAGGCATTGACTATGAAGAGACATTCGCTCCTATGGCCAGATACACTTCGATTAGGACAATCATAGCTCTTTCAGCTAATATGAAGTGGAAGTTTCACCAGATGGATGTGAAGACAGATTTCCTAAATGGTGTCATC